>JAXRKP010000716.1:117500-125000 GCA_037039925.1 Doris montereyensis
CTTTTGACAACAGGAATTTCTTCGCCACAGATTTTAACATATCTTAATTTAGCGGCTTCTACTTTGGCTTTGCTTCCTATTGCTATAACTTCTGTTTTGTTCTCATTTAATTTCAATTTATTGGATGTCATCCACGAAGAAATCTGGGTGGCGCAATCATTAAGGGAAGTTATGACAGATGGCAGTCCGGATATTTCAGCAGACTTATAGAGCTGAGTGTCGTCAGCGTAAATGTGGTAGTTAAAATGATGTTGATTGATGATGTTGTGTATTGGTTGTGCGTACAAAGAAAAAGGATTGGCCCCAGAACCGAGCCTTGGGCACACCAAAATGAAGAACAGAATAATTTGATAGCTTTCCATGGATTGATACAGCTTGCTTTCTATTGCTGATGTACGAACTGAACCATTCCAGAGCAGTGCCTTTGATGCCAAAAGATAACTCTAAACGTTTAAGAAGAATGCCATGATCTATAGTGTCAAATGCAGCAGATAGGTCTAATAAGGCTAAAATGGATAGTTCTCCTTTATCGGTCGAATTCCGTAAATCAGATTGTACTTTCAGAAGTGCTGTCTCTGTGCTGTGCTTTCTTCTATAAGCAGACTGATAGGTTCCTTTCAAAGAGTTTTCATCTAAGTGTTGGTCGATTTGACTCAAAACAGATTTTTCTAATATTTTGGAAAGAAATGGTAGGTTGGACACTGGTCTGTAATTTTTCAGATCGTTTTGATCAAGGTTGTTTTTTTTTTATAAAGGTCTAACAATGGCCTCCTTAAAACTAGGGACAACAATTCCATTTTTAGTGACTGATTGATAATATTGGTAATATGGGGCAAGGTGATATCAAGGCAGCTAAGAAACAGATTTACTGGCAGTGGATCAAGTTCACACAATTTTTTTAGTAGATTTCATGATTGTAGATTTAACAAAATCTTCTGTCACAGGTTTAAAAGAACAAAAGGAATTACCGTCAAATACGTGATACCTGGGATCAGAGTTTGTGACATCTAAGTTTTCTCGTATCTTTTTAATCTTATCGATGAAAAAATGATTGAAAGCTTCAGGTAGTTCACTCACCGGGATGTTAGTTGGTAAGTACTGTACATTCTTTTTACCCAAAAGGTCATTGCAGATTGAATAGAGGTTTGAACTTGATTCACTGTCTTGTATCTGTTTGTTTAAATAAATTGATTTTTTCTTCTTTAATAACATTAGCAAGAGAACTAATTTCTTGTCTGTAAATGTTTTTATGAACAGTCGATCCAGTTTTTTTCCACAGTCTCTCGGCTTTTCGTTTCTTTTTCTTTCCGTTCAGAACTCTCTCGTTGATCCAGGGCGCTGCAGTCCTTATTGGGGCGAGTTTCTCTCGAATTGGAGTGTGTTTGTCGAGAATTGTTCGGAGGGAGCTATCAAAGTCATTTGCTGATTTCGGTGTCCTGTCTGAAAATGAATTTAAAAGGTCTTCTTTGAAGGTGTCGATGTCAATGCCTTTAATGTTTCTGCAGAGGATCTTTTCTCTCCTTGTCTTGGGTTTGTCTACGTTGATTTTGAATGAAATGGCGTAGTGGTCTGATATGCAACATTCTGACACTTTTACTATAGATTTGACTAAATCGCTTCTTGTTAAAACTAAGTCTAGAATGTGTTGTTTCTCATGTGTTGCGTCAGTGACGAGTTGTTGGAAACTGTGTTCGTCAATCAGTGTGATTAAGCTCTTTACAGATGAATTAGTTGACTTTTCAAGGTGATAGTTAAAGTCCCCTAACATGTATACGTTGTTTTTGTTGTTAATGGAATCAAGAAAGTCAGAAAAATCCTGTTCAAATTTGTTGATGGTGTGGCGGTTCTTTTTGCTTGGCGGGGGATGGTAGACACACACGCAGAATAAGGCACAATCGGTTGTGTTGATTATTATTTTACAATGTTCAAAAGTGTCGTATTGAGAATTTTCTTTACATTTGGTTATTTGGAACGAGTCCCTGTACACGATGGCTACGCCCCCTCCCGTCCTTGTTTTCCTCGCTTCGCCATGGAAGTTATAGCCTTTTGGCATCATTTCTGTGATGAGAGGCTCATCTCCTTGCTCTCTCAGCCACGTTTCTGTTATAAAAATTATGTCGGCCTTCGTTTCATTGATAAAAGTATAAATCTGAAGGGTCTTATTTCTGCAAGACCGAGAATTAAAATAGACGACCTTGAGAAGCCGATTGTTCTGTGATACTGAATTTTTGTCTTGCTTGGAATGATTGACAGGACGCGTTGAGTGAGGAGAGTAGTTCAGTTGTGTGTCGTTGTTACAGTGAATGTTGTTATTGTTGTCAGTGATTATGCGCGTCAGGTTAGACGGTGAATTTGTTTTGACGTGTCTTGCTGGGGGACGGTGGCCGACGATTGTCTCGATTGTGCGCTGCTTGCGACGACCGCCGCGTTGGTCAGTGTGTTTTGCTCTGTGTGATTTGTTGGCGCACAGTTGGTGGTGAAAATATGGAGCCGTGAAGAGTATAGTGAGTAATACTCTTATGCTCAATAAAAGAAAATGGAGGTGGTGAACGTTAATGGAGTTTGTAAAAGCCATGGAGTCAAGTATGAAATGTCGAATGAATCCTGGAATAAAAACGCTTGGAACTTATATCCTTAGAACCGGTAAAACTTCATATAAAAGTAGATGTAAATCACAAGGTCGAATGCACTGTAAAACACACACGAATGTTAAAAATTCCAGGAAACAAATTCACACAACCGCCTGCTAGGCGTGTTACACAATAATAATAATAATAATAATAATAATAATAATAATAATAATAATAATAATAATAATAATAATAATAATAATAATAATAATAATAATAATAATAATAATAATAACAATAATAATAATAATGATAATAATAATAATAAATAATAATAATAATAATAATAATAATAATAATAATAATAATAATAATAATAATAATAATAATAATAATTCATGATTTATATAGCACCTATAGCCATAACAATATACTCAAAGGCACTTTACAGTGTGATATGGAACAGTTTGATATAAACAGGATGATAATACAATACATGCCTAAATAATCAAAGATGATTAATAATACATCGTTAACACAAATACACACATGTATTATAACAGTCATGTCTTCAACTTAGTGTATTGAATGTAGAACGACAAAGTCATGTTTCCAGCGATCTCTTGAAGGAGTTGAGTGATTTGGAATTTCGTGTACGAGGTAAAGGCGTAAACGGCGGCCATCTTGCATTTTGCCCACAAATTTCACCAAGTTCAATATCGATAGACTTTTACTTTTACATTTTTCGACACATTTCTTTCACATAGGCACACACCTTATTTGATGCAATTTTTAAATTTGATCATATCGGATTTTGTTTTATTAGTCAATTTTGTTTTTTGAGAATTTTTGAAATTAGCATGTAAGCGGGCAACCTAAAAATACACCAAAATATTGTACAAAAAGTTCAACTTTTACAAAACTTCTTATCAATTTTTTGCTTTCCCCCATTCACCATTCAAACCGAATTTCATGAAGATACGTTGTATCATTTAAAAAATGTAGATAGGAAATAATGAAAAACAAACCCCGACATTTTGAGAAAATCGTACTTTTTCTCTTTATTCCTGTTATTTGAATATATTTTTCTCCCATAAACCTAAGAAAAGAGTAGGATAATACTTTGAAACATCATAAAACCTTCAGAGGCTGTCAACTACTTCTTATCGACACTGTTTCAAGTGCACCAGCATCTTTTAACTCATTTCGAGATTGTGCCTTTTGATAATAGGTGGGGGGGAATATGTCCAGTATTTTCCGGCGTATCTAAGGACATATTCGTAATAGATCATCAAAAGAGTACTTTTTGGATAGTGTATGTTGCGATGATCAAAATGAGTAGCAACTTGAAGATAATATTTCTGGTTTTTATTGTATAATAGCCGTGTTGAAAGATAGGCCTGTATCGTTTCTAAAAAAATCGTATAAATTCAGAAAATCGATACTGAGCTTCTTTTCTGATATCATTGTGATGGGAATGAACTGCTCTATCCACTAGTAGGATAGACTAGACTAGATTTGTCCCATTTTCGGCAAAAATGGCGTTCCCAGGACCCCCCCTTAAGTAGCCATGTTGGCAGGGCATCGAGACTACATGTCTTGGTCTGAGTTTCCTTGATGGTCTTCTCGATTTCTTCTGTCGTAACAATGAACCGGGGACAGTGAACAGGGAACCGGGGACAGTGAATAGTGAACCGGGGACAGTGAACAGTGAACCGGGGACAGCGAACAGTGAACAGTGAACAGGGAACCGGGGACAGTGAACAGGAAACCGGGGACAGTGAACAGGGAACCGGTGACAGTGAACAGGGAACCGCGGACAGTGAACAGTGAACAGTGAACCAGGGACAGTGAACAGTGAACCGGGGACAGTGAACAGTGAACAGTGAACAGTGAACGGGGACAGTGAACAGGGAACCGGGGACAGTGAATAGTGAACCGGGGACAGTGAACCGGGGACAGTGAACAGTGAACAGGAACACTGAACAGGGAACAGTGAACAGTGAACAGGGAACAGTGAAAGGGAACAGTGAACAGAGAACAGTGAACAGGGGACAGTGAACAGTGAACAGTGAACAAGGAACAGGGAACAGTGAACAGCGAACATTGAACAGTGAACAGGAAACAGTGAACATGCAACAGGGGACAGTGAACAGGAAACATTGAAAAGTGAACAGGGAACAGGGGGCAGTGAACAGTGAACAGGGGACAGTAATCAAGGAACAAGGAATCGGGGACAGTGAACAGTGAACGGTGAACAGGAACAGGGTTAGTGAACAGGGAACAGTGAACAATGAACAGGGAACATTGAACAGCGAACAGGGGACAGTGAACAAGGAACACTAAACAGTGAACAGGAAACATTGAAAAGTGAACAGTGAAAAGGGGACAGGGAACAGTGAACAGGGAACAGTGAACATTGAACAGGTAGCAGGGGACAGTAAACAGGAAACATTGAACAGTGAACAGGGAACAGTGAACAGTGAACAGAGAACAGGGGACAGTGAACAGGGAACATTGAACAGTGAACAGGGAACCGAGACAGTGAACAGGGAACATTGAACAGAGGACACTGAACAGGGAATATTGAACAGTGAACAGGGAACATGGGACAGTGAATAGTGAACAGTGAACAGGGGACAGTGAACAGTGAACAGGGAACATTGAACAGGGAACAGGGAACAGTGAATAGGGAACAGTGAACAGTGAGCAGTGAATCTGCGACAGTGAACAGGGAACAGTGAACAGTGAACAGGGGACAGTGAACAGGGAACCGGGGACAGTGAACAGGGAACATTGAGCAGGGAACAGTGAACAAGGAAACATTGAACAGTGAATAAGGAACATTGAACAGGTAACAGGGGACAGTGAACAGGGGACAGCGAACAGTGAACAGGGAACAGTGAACATTGAACAGGTAACAGGGGAAGTAAACAAGGAACATTAAACAGTGAACAGGGAACAATGAACAGTGAACAGAGAACAGGGGACAGTGAACAGGGAACATTGAACAGTGAACAGGGAACCGAGACAGTGTACATGGAACATTGAACAGGGGACACTGAACAGGGAACATTGAACAGTGAACAGTGAATGGGGAACAGTGAACAGTGAGCAGTGAACCTGGGACAGTGAACAGGGAACAGTGAACAGTGAACAGGGGACAGTGAACAGTGAACAGGGAACAGGGGACAGTGAATAGGGAACATTGAACAGGGAACCGGGGACAGTGAACAGGGGACATTGAACATGAAACAGGGAACAGTGATCAGGAAACATTGAACCGTGAACAGGGAACAGGGGACAGTGAACAGGGGACATTGAACAGTGAACAGTGAACAGGGAACCGGGGACAGTGAACAGGAAAAATTGAACAGTGAACAGGGAACATGGGACAGTGAATAGGGAACATGGGACAGTGAACATGGAACCGGGGACAGTGAACAGGGAACATTGAACAGGGATCAGTGAACAAGGAACATTGAACAGTGAATAGCGAACATTGAACAGGTAACAGGGGACAGTGAACAGGGGACAGTGAACAGTAAACATGGAACAGTGAACATTGAACAGGTAACAGGGGGAGTAAACAGGGAACATTGAAGAGTGAACAGGGAACAGTGAACAGTGAACAGAGAACAGGGGAGAGTGAACAGGGAACATTGAACAGTGAACAGGGAACCGAGACAGTGAACAGGGAACATTGAACAGAGGACACTGAACAGGGAACATTGAACAGTGAACAGGGAACAGGGGACAGTGAACAGTGAACAAGGAACAGTGAACAGGGAACAGTGAATAGGGAACAGTGAACAGTGAGCAGTGAACCTGGGACAGTGAACAGGGAACAGTGAACAGTGAACAGGGGACAGTGAACAGGGAACAGGGGACAGTGAACAGGGAACAGTGAACAGGGAACCGGGGACAGTGAACAGGGGACATTGAACAGTGAACAGGAACAGTGATCAGGAAACATTGAACTGTCAACAGGGGACAGTGAACAGGGGACATTGAACAGTGAACAGTGAACAGGGGACAGTGAACAGTGAACAGGAAACATTGAACAGTGAACAGGGAACATGGGACAGTGAACAGGGAACATGGGACAGTGAACAGGGAACCGGGGACAGTGAACAGGGAACAGTGAACAAGGAACATTGAACAGTGAATAGGGAACATTGGACAGTGAACAGGGAACAGTGAACAAGAACATTGAACAGTGAATAGGGAACATTGAAAGGTAACAGGGGACAGTGAACAGGGAACATTGAACAGGGAACAGAGAACATTGAACAGTGAACAGGGGACAGTGAACAGGGAACATTGAACAGTGGACAGGGAATAGTGAACATTGAACAGGGAACAGGGGACAGTAAACAGGGAACATTGAACAGGGAACAGTGAACAATGAACAGGGACCATTGAAAAGTGAACAGGGAACAGTGAATCGGGGACAGTGAACAGGGAACATTGAGCAGTGAGCAGTGAACCGGGGACAGTGAACAGGGGACAATGAACAGTGAACAGGGAACATTGAACAGGGAACAGGGAACAGTGAATAGTGAGCAGTGAACCTGGGACAGTGATCAGGGAACAGTGAACAGTGAACAGGAAACTGAACAGTGAACAGTGAACAGGAAACAGGGGACACATTAGAAGATTTAGCTGGAATGATTTATTTGGAGATGATGCATGGCGTGAGAATGATCTTGCAGTCTTGTGCTAATCAAGATGATTTCAAATTTTTGTCGATGTTGTCTTTAAAATAAATGCTAAAGAATTCTGACTGTTCTGATTCATTTGTGTGAGTTCGAAGAATTGAAGGTGAATTGTTGTTGAGGAGACCATTCATCATTTTGAATAGTTCTAGTGGGATTCCGTTCCTTTGTCCTACCTTGTTTTTGATGGAATTCTTCTTAGCCTCATTGGT
>JAXRKP010000716.1:132500-150000 GCA_037039925.1 Doris montereyensis
TGAATTCGCTGGCATCCATCCATTCTTGATGGAGAGCAATGCGTTGTGTTGTGTCTGTTGAGATATAGGGATATAAATTTGTTTGTCATCGGCGTACATATGATACTCAAGAGGATGTGTTGTGGGTATGTCTCCGAGCCTTGATGTATGTATGGTGAACAACAAGGGAACCAGAACGGAGCCTTGGAGAACGTCAAATTTCAACGTCGTAGCAGAACTGGTTGCACCTTCTATGACTACAGTTTGCTTTCGGTTTGTCATGTCGGCAGTAAACCAACTCAGCGCTGATTTTTTATCCCAATTTCTTTGACTCTGTCAGTCAAGATGTTGTGATCAACTGTGTCAAAAGCGGCGCTCAAATCGAAGAGAAGTAGGGTGACGTTGTAGGTAATGTTTAGATAGTTTACAACATCGTTATCGATCATAAGAATGGCCGTGTCAGGTCTATGTCCGGGTTGATTGGCGAATTGGAAAGGATCAAACAGTTTAGTTGTTTGCAGGTGGTTTCGAATTCTTTTGGTTACGACTCGTTCGGTGTTTTTTTAGACAAAATTTAGATTCGAAATTGGGCGGTAGTTTATTTTAGTCCGGGCTGTGGACAGGTAAGCAGCTGTATGGGGAGTAGATGATCTCACCCTCCACGAGTCTCCTGCTGCCTTGCAGGCGGGTCCTGGCTAACCAAAGGCTAAGGGAGTTAACCCTGACAGAAAACAACTTGCTGCCTTGCACGCCTGTCTTGACTGACCAAAGGCTAACGGAGTTAACCCTATTAGAAAATAAAAACCTGTTGTCTTGCAGGCTGGTCTTGAATGACCAAAGGCTAAGGGAGTTACCCCTGACGGAAAATAACAAGGCCTGGTATGAGGCCTCAAGGTGGCAGCCCTACTATCTACCTAGAGTACAGTGGGTTAAACCCTGCTTATCCAAAACCAAACTGATTCAGAGAAATAAATGCAATATACCCGGCTTGACCTTTCAAAGACGAACATAGAAACGAACAAGGATTGTGATTTTTGGAACATGGAACGTTAAGGCAATAAATGGAACAGAGTGAATTAGCTGAAGAAATGGAAAATTTCAAAGTAGATATTTTGGCCATTACAGAAACAAAGGAAAAAGGACAAGGAATAGAAAATGTAGGACCAAATCATATTTTAATCTTCTCAGGAGTAAATGTCAAAGATAGAGCTAGAGCAGGAGTAAGCCTCTTAGTGCATAAAAGGCATGAAAAGCTACTAGAAAGCCCACGGCTATTAGAGGTAAATATTGAACCAAAAGGAAGAGAAATTAAATTATTAATAGCTTATGGACCAAATGAAAAGCCACTAAAGAAGAAACAGATATCTTTGAAAACGATTTATCAGTGAAAGGCAGATGGATTTGAATGATAGCACAATAGAAGAAAAGTGGCAAATGTATAAAGAAACACTCCTCATTTATACTGAAGAGACCAGAGGAAAGGATATATTACATGAATAAAAGAACTATCACCAAAGAGTTTGAAAGAAGAAATGAGGAAAGCAAAACAGGAACAGTGAGAAGAGTTTGGACAAAGGCTTCAAGAAAGCCATCAAGGAAATCAAAAGCTGTTCTGTGGGGCAATGAAGAGCATGCGAAAGGCTAAAGCATGCCCAATACGACAAATTAAGAATGCCAGAGGACAACTAATGAAAGAAGACAGCGAAATCATGGAAACATAGAGAAAGTATTTTAAACAATTACGTAATCCCTCCAGAACATATGAAACAAGGAGTAAAGATCAAATAGTAAGAGTAACAATTAATACAGAAGAGACAACTGAAGATGTAAATATATAAATGGAAGAAATCCAAACAGCTATAAGAAATGTAAAATTAGGAAAAGTCCCAGGAGCAGATCAAGTTTATCCAGAAATGATTAAAAACCCAGGGAGAGAGGCAGACAAACTACTACACGCAATATGCCAACAAGCATCGAAGTCCAAACAGGTTCTGGACGACTGGAAAAAGGGAACGGTAGTACCAATACATAATAAAGGATCAACTATAGAATGCTCAAATTATAGAGGGATATCACTACTTAGCGTACCAGGAAATGTGTATGCCAGGATACTGAAATGCGACTAAGGAAAAGAATAGAGGATCAGATTGAAGAGTATCAGGTTGGATTTAGACCAGGAAGAAGTGCACACGACCACATATTATTCACAATTAGACAAATAATAGAAAGATTTCTTGAGAGAAAACATTGACTTGCACCTGTGTTTTGTAGGCTTCAAAAAAGCATTGACACTCTGAAGAGGGACGAACTATTCAGTTCCTTAAAAGAACACAATGTAGAGCAAGATTTAATAAAGCCATTAAAAGTTTTTACAATAAACCAACATGTGCGAGGTGCAGGTAGCTGGAAACATATCTGCAGAATTTGATGTAGATATCGGAGTAAGACAGGGTTTTGTCCTGTCCTCTTTTGTTTTATCACATTTATGGATTCAGTGGCAAAGGCATCCTCAAACATGAAGAAAATGAATGTAGGTATGTGGAAGCTCAAATCAGTAAATGTATCAATGCTACATTTGCCAATGATTTAGTTGTGTTTGGAAAATCAGGAAGTGACTTTCAGTCGAAGATATCAACATTATGAACCATGAAGAGAAGAAGAAGAAAGAAGAAGAAGAAGAAGAAGAAGAAGAAGAAGAAGAAGAAGAAGAAGAAGAAGAAGAAGAAGAAGAAGAAGAAGAAGAAGAAGAAGAAGAAGAAGAAGAAGAAAGAAAGAAGAAGAAGAAGAAGAAGAAGAAGAAGAAGAAGAAGAAGAAGAAGAAGAAGAAGAAGAAGAAGAAGAAGAAGAAGAAGAAGAAGAAGAAGAAGAAGAAGAAGAAGAAGAAGAAGAAGAAGAAGAAGAAGAAGAAGAAGAAGAAGAAGAAGAAGAAGAAGAGTATCATATCGTTAAAAACCTTCCAAATTTGTCCCAATACATGTCAAACTCCAAGAATATAAAAGAATGACAAAAACTCCATGAAAAAGTTAAAAAATTCAATTAAAGAATGGAGCAGAAAAGGGGAAGCGACCACAGTACAAATGCCACCTGACACCTAGCTTATCGGTTGAAAACGATTAGCATTTCGAGAATGTTCTGAGAGGCGCTGATATTGCTTACTTAAAACATAAAAGGTCACACGATTGCCCGAGAGAAAAAAAGAGAGAGAGAGAGAGAGAGAGAGAGAGAGAGAGAGAGAGAGAGAGAGAGAGAGAGAGAGAGAGAGAGAGAGAGAGAGAGAGACAGACAGAGAGAGACAGACAGACAGACAGACAGACAGACAGACAGAGAGACAGACAGAGAGACAGAGAGAGACAGAAGAGACAGACAGACAGACATATAGGCGCACACAGAGACAGAGAGAGGCAGAAACAGGAGACAGACAGACAGACAGACAGAGAAAGAGACAGAGACAGAAACAGACACAGAGACAGAGACAGAGAGCGACAGACACGGAGACAGAGAGGCAGAGAGACAGAGAGACAACAAAGGAGGCACAGAGAGAGAGAGAGAGAGAGAGAGAGAGAGAGAGAGAGAGAGAGAGAGAGAGAAGAAGAAAGAGAGAAGAAGAAGAGAGAGAGAAAGAGAGAGAGAGAGAAAGTAGAGAGAGAGAGAGAGAGGGAGAGAGACGGTGAGTGCCTACACGAGAGGTTGTTCGTTCCTTCCCGTATTTGTGTCCTCTTTGTTCCTATGGGACTTCAATGCTATCTAGTGTCATTTCCTTTACCTTAGGCATACTCCTTGACTCGCTATTTGTCTTTTCTCTAGTGGCCAAGTTATTAAGTTACCACTGTAAGAACTAATAAGAATTGCAAGCTAACAGTACAAAAGCCGTGAAAGCTCAAAGGAATTCTGGATGTAAAAAAGTAAGTACCCATTACCACTAGTCAAATGTGCAATGAAAACGGCGTGCAAGACGTGCAAGGCGTGCAAGATATTCAAGCGTACAAGATGTTCAAGGCGTGCAAGATGTTCTAGGCGTGCAAGACGCTCAGGTCTGCAAGGCATGCAATATGTTTTAGGCGTGCAAGACGTACAAGGCGTGCAAGGCATGCAATATGTTCTAGGCGTGCAAGATGTTCTAGGCGTGCCAAGGCGTACAAGACGTGCAAGGCGTGCAAGATGTTCTAGGCGTGCCAAGACGTACAAGGCGTGCAAGGCGTGCAAGATGTTCTAGGCGTGCAAGACGTACAAGGCGTGCAAGGCGTGCAAGATGTTCTAGGCGTGCAAAACGTACAAGGCGTGCAAGGCGTGCAATATGTTCTAGGCGTGCAAGACGTACAAGGCGTGCAAGATGTTTAGGCGTGCAAAACGTACAAGGCGTGCAAGGCGTGCAATATGTTCTAGGCGTGCAAGACGTACAAGGCGTGAAAGGCGTGCAAGATGTTCTAGGCGTGCAAAACGTGCAAGGCATGCAAGGCGTGCAAGGCATGCAAGGCGTGCAAAGATGTGTCAAGATGTTCAAGGCATGCAAGACGTGCAAGACGCGCAAGATGTTCAAGGCGTACAAGGCATGCAAGGCGTGCAAACGTGCAAGACGTACAATGCATACAAGGCGTGCAAGGCGTACAAGGCGTGCAAGACGTACAAGACATGCTAGATGTTCAAGGCGTACAAGATGTGTAAGACGTGCAAGATATTCAAGGCGTGCAAGGCATGCAAGGCGTGAAAAACGTGCCAGACGTAGAAGGCGTGAAAGGCGTGCAAGGTGTACAAGGCATGCAAGAAATGCAAGGCGTGTAAGGCGTACAAGGCATGCAAAGCATGCAAGGCGTACAAGGCATGCAAAGTATGCAAGGCGTGCAAAGGTGTACGAGGTGTACAAGGCGTAAAAAGGCGTACAAGGCATGCAAACTATGCCAAGGCGTGCAAGGTGTACAAGGTGTACAAGGCGTAAAAAGGCGTACAAGGCGTGAAAGGTGTACAGGTGTACAAGGTGTACAAGGCGTACAAGGCGTACAAGGCATGCAAAAGCATGCAAGGCGTACAAGGCATGCAAAGTATGCAAGGCGTACAAGGCATGCAAAGCATGCACAAGGCGTACAAGGCATGCAAAGTACAAGGCATGCAAAGTATGCAAGGCGTGCAAGGTGTACAAGGTGTACAAGGCGTACAAGGCGTGCAAGGTGTACAACGTACAAGGTGTACAAGGCGTACAAGGCATACAAGGTGTACAAGGTGTACAAGGCGTACAAGGCGTGCAAAGGTGTACAAGGCGTGCAAGGTGTACAAGGCGTACATTAGTGTACAAGGCGTACAAGGCGTACAAGGCATACAAGGTGTACAAGGCTATAAGGCGTGAAAGGCGTACAAAGGCATACAAGACGTACAAGGCGTATAAGGCGTATAAGGCGTGAAAGGCGTACTAGGCGTACAAGGCGTATAAGGCGTACAAGGCGTACAAGGCGCATAAGGCGTATAAGGCGTACAAGGCATACAAGGCGTATACGACGTACACGACCTAAGGTGTATAAGACGTATAAGGCGTACAAGGCATACAAGGCATACAAGGCATACAAGTAGTACAAGGCATACAAGGCGTACAAGGCACTACAAGGCGTATAAGGCGTACAAGGCATACAAGGCATACAAGACATACAAGGCGTACAAGGCATACAAGGCGTACAAGGCATACAAGACATACAAGGCGTACAAGCATACAAGGCGTACAAGGCATACAAGGCGTACAAGACACACAAGGCGTATAAGACATACAAGACGTACAAGGCATACCAAGCGTACAAGGCATACAAGGCGTACAAGGCATACAAGACGTACAAGATGTGCAAGATGTAACAAGATGTATCAAAGATCTGCAAGAACAAGATGTACAAGATGCTAGCAAGATTTGCAAGGCATTGAACGTGCAAGACGTGCAAGATGTACAAGATGTACAAGATGTAACAAGATGTAACAAGATGTAACAAGATGTAACAAGATGTAACAAGATGTAACAAGATGTACAAGATGTACAAGATGTAACAAGATGTAACAACATGTAACAAGATGTACAAGATGTAACAAGCTGTACAAAGGCGTACAAGATGTAACAAGATAACAACATGACAAGATGTAACAAGATGTACAAGATGTACAAGATGTAAGGCATGTAACAAGATGTACAAGATGTAACAAGATGTACAAGATGTAACAAGATGTACAAGATGTAACAAGATGTACAAGATGTACAAGATGTACAAGGCGTACAAGACGTGCAAGATGTACAAGATGTACAAGGCGTACAAGACGTACAAGGCGTGCAAGAAGTGCAAGGCGTACAAGTGCAAGGCATGCAAGACATGCAAAGTGTGCATGGCGTACAAGGCGTGCAAGGCATGCAAGACATGCAAAGTGTGCAAGGCGTACAAGGCGTGCAAGGCATGCAAGACATGCAAAGTGTGCAAGGCGTACAAGGCATGCAAGGCATGCAAGACATACCAAAGTGTGCAAGGCGTACAAGGCGTGCAAGACATGCAAGACATGCAAAGTGTGCAAGGCGTACAAGGCATGCAAGAGCATGCAAGACATGCAAAGTGTGCAAGGCGTGCAAGACATGCAAAGTGTGCAAGGCGTGAAAGACATGCAAGTGTGCAAAGGCATGCAAGACATGCAAAGTGTGCAAGGCGTACAAGGCGTGCAAGGCATGAAAGACATGCAAAGTGTGCAAGGCGTGCAAGACATGCCAAGTGTGCAAGGCATGCAAGACATGCAAGGCGTACAAGGCGTACAAGGCGTGCAAGGCATGCAAGACATGCAAAATGTGCAAAGGCGTACAAGGCGTGCAAGGCAAGACATGCAAAGCAAGGCGTACAAGGCGTGAAAGGCGTGCAAGACATGCAAAGTGTGCAAGGCGTACAAGGTGTGCAAGGCATGCAAGACATGCAAAGTGTGCAAGCAAGGCATGCAAGGCGTGCAAGGCGTACAAGGTATACAAGGCATGCAAGGTGTGAAAGGCGTGCAAGGTGTATAAGGCGTGAAAGGCGTGCAAGGTGTAAAGGCGTGCAAGGCGTGCAAGGTGTATAAGGCGTGAAAGGCGTGAAAGGTGTATAAGGCGTGAAAGGCGTGCAAGGTGTATAAGGCGTGAAAGGCGTGCAAGGTGTATAAGGCGTGAAAGGCGTGCAAGGTATATAAGGCGTGAAAGGCGTGCAAGGTGTATAAGGCGTGAAAGGCGTTAAGGTGTATAAGGCATAAAAGCGTGCAATGTGTATAAGGCGTGAAAAGGCGTGCAAGGTGTATAAGGCGTGAAAAAGGCGTGCAAGGTGTATAAAAGGTGTATAAGGCGTGAAAGGCGTGCAAGGTGTATAAGGCGTGAAAGGCGTGCAAGGCGTGTCAAGGTGTACAAGGTGTACAAAGGCGTCCAAGGCGTGAACAAGGCGTGCAAGGCCAAGGCGCCAAAAAGGCGTGTACAAGGTGTATAAGGCGTGAAAGGCGTGCAAGGTGTGCAAGGCGTGCAAGGTGTACAAGGTGTACAAGGCGTGCAAGGTGTACAAGGCGTGCAAGGTGTACAAGGCGTGCAAGCGTGAAAGGCGTGCAAGCGATGTATAAAGGCGTGCAAGGCGTGCAAGGCATACAAAACGTGTAAGGCGTGCAAGGCGTGCAAGATGTACAAGGCGTGCAAGGCATACAAGACGTGTAAAGAGCGTGCAAGGCGTATAAGACGTACAAGACGTACAAAACTTACAAAGATGTACAAGACGTACAAGGCATGCAAGGCGTGGGCGTAAGGCGTGCAAGGCGTACAAGACGTGTAAGGCGTACAAGGCCTATAGATGTACCAAGACGTACAAGGCGTACAAGACGTGAAAGGCGTGCAAGGCGTGCAAGGTGTACAGGGCGTGCAAGGCGTATAAGACATACAAGGCATACAAGGCGTGCAAGGCGTCCAAGCCGTGCAACAAATCAAGGGGGATAACAGGGTGTTTTTCGAGAAAGCAAAGACAACGCAGGCAGAGTTTTGGAACATACTGAACTCTTTCCGCTCCCTATGTCAATCTCTTTTCGCTTTCTATTTCTCACCATCTCTCTCTCTCTCTCTCTCTCTCTCTCTCTCTCTCTCTCTCTCTCTCTCTCTCTCTCTCTCTCTCTCTCTCTCTCTCTCTCTCTCTCTCTCTCTCTCTCTCTCTCTCTCTCTCACTATTTACCTAAGTCTACTCTAGGTCTATCTATCCAAATACACAGTGCAAAAGAAAGAACGAATTCAAGCGTATATTATTACACATACTCTATACAAGGCTAGCCAAACTTTGAAGATGATCGATCTGATCTAATAAACAAAATGGCTGCATATGCATTTAGACAGTGGCGTCGACATGGTATGTGACGCCCTGGGAATAGCAGGAGGAAACTCATTGTTTCGCCACCCCCTACCGCATGTAGCCGTATCCACGCTTGGAAATGAGCGTGCGGAATATTTGTACATTTGTGGCATTCTCGTCACAGTCTGCACTTTAGCATGGTAAAAAGGGTGAATGAGAGGGGGATGGAGCTTTTGTGTGTCTGTGTGGGGGGGGGCGGAGTTGAGCGTGGACGAGTGTGTGTGTGTGTGTGTGTGTGTGTGTGTGTGTGTGTGTGTGACTGTTGTATTTGTAATTGTGTTAGGACGGTGCGAATGAGCGGTGGTTTGAACGGTGTAGTGTATGTATATGTACTAAATGTGTATCCTAATTGTCATGTAAATCAAATGAAAAGTTATCTTCTTTGGACAATAAATATTATTATATTTATTAATAATACTAATACTAGCTAGCAAGTGGCGCCACTGCATAATATGAGGAATAACTCTGTGGCACCATTGCATAATATGAGGAATAACTCTGTGGCATTGTTGCATAATATGAGGAATAACTCTGTGGTGCCATTGCATAATATGAGGAATAACTCTGTGGCACCATTGCATAAAATGAGGAATAAAAAGATATATATATATATATATATATATATATATATATATATATATAAAAAATATGTATATATATATACAGAGAGAGAGAGAGAGAGAGAGAGAGAGAGAGAGAGAGAGAGAGAGAGAGAGAGAGAGAGAGAGAGAGAGAGAGAGAGAGAGAGAGAGAGAGAGAGAGAGAGAGAGAGAGAGAGAGAGGAGAGACACACACACACAGAGAGAGAGAGAGAGAGACACACACACAGAGAGAGAGAGAGAGAGAGAGAGAGAGAGAGAGAGAGAGAGAGAGAGAGAGAGAGAGAGAGAGAGAGAGAGAGAGAGAGAGAGAGAGAGAGAGAGAGAGAGTGGGAGGGAAGGAGGAGAGGAAGGTGAGGGAAGGAGGGAGTAGGAGGGAGGGAGGGTATTGAAAGGTAGATTCGCAGATAAATAGTAAATAGTTTCCAAGTACCGAGCAGCCTGTGAGTTGGTTATCACCAGTCCAATGGAGACGTTCATTTGGAGTCACGCTGACTTGATGTGAGTTTTGTTCTCAGAGCTGAAAGCAACAGTAAATTTATTGCTCTCTTTCATTTTCCTTCTTTGTGACTGTTATTCTCAATCACGGATTACATATTTTACATCAAGATATTCACCTGACGTCAGTGTTTCTTGTAGTGTAAATATTGTGAGGAAATATTAAATTGGTATATGTTGGATATATTCGACCATAAGAAAACTGTGGTCAGTGTAGGACAGGCTAGCCCATTCCCGACCATAACAAAACTGTGGTCAGTGTAGACAGGCTAGCCATTTCCGACATAATAAAACTGTGGTCACTGACAGGACGGAAATGGAGGCCACCACCAACCCAAAGGTCTTGGTTTATTCCTCACAGCGACTACACCAACTCAGAGACAAAAATGCAGTCACAGCAAGACAAACAGTAGAGGCACTGAGACAAGAAGACATCTGTGTAACTAAGAAAACAAAGAGGGGGACTAGGGGTGGAAAGAGAAAAATCCGCCACATTCCAGTCTGGCTGTCCCAACGGAATGTTAACAACAACAAGATCTGTAAAAGAACATCTTGGAAACGTTTGTTACATAAATGTAAGCCATTACAATTGTATAAAACTAACAAGAAATGTTTTTGAAAATCTCTAAAGAAAACAGAATAGACTTATATTCAAATAGCTTTGCTTAAAACCTGATCAGCATTTTAAGATGTCAATTTACACTGTATAGATCTAACGCCAATATCTTTTCTAACTGAACTGTCACACGCACATTTAGTTAGCCTCTCTTGCTCACACCCCCAAAATACACAGCTATACAGCGATAGCGAGGAAGGCAGATGACTCGTAAGGTTTTTTTATTAAAGATTTTAACTGATTCAATTAATGATTTTGTTAAAGATATAGGCTTAACGGTTTCACTGTCTGTCTGGATCAGACTGAAGAATATCTTACTGTCTCAAACTTAACAATATTTTACTGTCTCAAACTTAACAATATTTTACTGTCTCAAACTTAACAATGTCTTACTGTCTCAAACTTAACAATATTTTACTGTCTCATACTTAACAATATCTTACTGTCTCAAACTTAAAATGTCTGATTGTCTCAAACTTAACAATGTCTTACTGTCTCAAATTTAACAATGTCTTACTGTCTCAGACTTAACAATGTCTTACTGTCTCAAACTTAACAATATCTTACTGTCTCAGACTTAACAATGTCTTACTGTCTCAAACTTAACAATGTCTTTTTGTCTCAAACTTAACAATGTCTTAGTGTCTCAAACTTAACAATGTTTTACTGTCTCAGACTATCTCAATACCGTACCGTCTCCCCTGGACAATTCTCAAACACCTAATATTATCTCACAACCAGATGCACATAGGAAGAAGAGAGTGAGCAAGTCAATAAACAAGTTATATATATATATATATATATATATATATATATATATATATATATATATATATCAGTAGATGTAGTAGATGAGAAGGAAATGTGGGGGTGTCATGAGTTCAAGCTGATTGGCTCAAAAGACAAAACTACATTCTTAGCTCACAACAGTTTCAAGGCAACGAAAGCGGAGGTTGAATTTAAACTGGTTGGCTCAAAAAGACAAAACTACATTCTTAGCTCACAACAGTTTCAAGGCAACGAAAGCGGAGGTTGAATTTAAACTGGTTGGCTCAAAAAGACAAAACTACATTCTTAGCTCACAACAGTTTCAAGGCAACGAAAGCGGAGGTTGAATTTAAACTGGTTGGCTCAATACAACTTCACAACATTTTTCACTAGCAACAATTGCTTGATCAGCGAGGGGGGGGGGTGAGTCCAAAGTGAAGGGCTCAAAATAATAAAAACAACATAACCAGTCAAAGAGGCGGGTGTTGGGGGGGGTGAGTCCAAAGTAGAAGGGCTCAAAATAATAAAAATAACATAACCAGTCAAAGAGCGGGTGTTGGGGGGGGAGCAGACAGTGTAGGCGGACAAATACTCTCAAAGGCACGTGACTCAATACACGACTGAAAACTGGTCACAGCTCAGACAAAGCAGTGTCACAGAACTAGTCGGAAAGCACAGACCCTCGTGTCATCATCGGTGTCCAATTTCAACCTCATCAAGTGTCGCACACGGCAACAAATTGTTTTGGAAAAGTTTTTAGCATTGCAGCTCTTAAAGTTTGGAATGCGCTGTCTGTTAAGACTAGATGCAGCCCCTCACTAGAGTTGTTTTTGGTTGTTGTTGTTGTTGGGGGTTTTCAAAAGAGTAGTCCAGAGGTAAGGTGTCGGACTCCCAACAAAGCGGTTGAGAGAGTATCTCGATTTTTTCGAGAAAATCTACCTCCCCACCACCTGCCCCCCCTGGTCCAGATAAGTGGATCGACACCTGCTCCCATCGGAGACGGACGATAAAAAGAAGGACCCGTGTGCAGATCACAACACTGTGTTCGATAAACATCTCTTGGCTGTTTATAGGGCAGTCCAGACAAAATTTAAAATACTACCATATAGCTTTCTTTCTTTCTTTCTTTATCAGTTCCTATTCTACCTTTCGGTGTATGGGTTCAGATGCCCGAGATGATCTTTTTTCCAGGATGCCCTGTCCTGACATTTTCTGTTTCCTTCCAAAAAGTTAAATTTATATGCTTCAATAGCTCTTTTTATAATTATATCTTCTTTCCACTTTCTCCGAGGTCTGCATTTTGGTCTTTCACTTTGGGCTTTAGCACTGTATACTGATTTAACTATTCTATTAGCATTCATTCTGTTTTACAAGCCCAAACCATCTCAATTGATTTATTCATATCTTAGTTTTTATGCCATCTGCTTTGGTTTTGATCTCTTACTGTCGTGTTTTTGATTTTGGTCTCTTTTAGTTTTCCTGACCACTCTTCTTAGATATTTTATTTCAGCTGCCTGTACTCTACTGTATTACTGTCTAAAGTCCAGGTCTCACTGCCATAGACGAGAGTAGGACAATAAACTGTTTGTATACCGCCATTTTGGTTTTTTGTTGACAATTCTTGTTTACCTACTGTAGCGACATGAGTTACATCCCTTGTTGACCTTTTGGAACTGCTAGGACTGACTTGAACTAGTGACTGAGGTTGACACAAAACGGCACTGCTACTGAATGACAAGATTAACGTACACGACCTCAATCTCTTCATGATAACCATGATATTCCATGTTATTGTTTATCGTCATTAAATTTACATAACGTAAGAATATTATCGTTCTACGTGACTTATTTGATGCTAAATTGGTGACCCGGATTCGGAACTCGTCCAGTTTAAAAATCTAGATCTAGATCTACCTTGGCCCCACGGTAGATCTACTCTCTACTCTCTGCTTACTTTGCACTTTATAGATCTAGATTTTAGTACTGCTACAAGATCTAGATCTAGCACACCCCACACGTCGTACAGTCAGTTAGGATCAGATCTAGATTTAGAGTTATTTTGCAACATTCAACATGTCTCAACCCCAGACCCAATCGACCGAGTCGCTACTTGCGGCCTAGCTAGCCAACTGCATTCCCTACAACCAAGCAGCCAGGTCAATGCAGTATCTGTCAAGCTGCCTGAATTTTGGATCTCCTCCCCAGAGATCTGGTTTGCTAGAGTGGAAGCCCAGTTCGGCACAAAGAACATCACACAAGACCAGACAAAATATGACTATGTTGTCAGTGCACTGGATTTCAAAACTGCTGAAGAGGTGCATGATGTACTAGTAAGCCCCCAGAATCTGAGAAATACAAAAGTCTCAAAAGAGCTCTGATCAAAGCATTTGGCAAATCTCAAGCTCAACGAGACAGTGAGCTGTTAAACCTAAACGGTCTAGGCGATAGGAAGCCCACTGCCCTGTTACGAAAGATCAACGCATTAAACGATGATCCTCAAACCCTCAAAAGAGCATGGTTCCTCTCCAACCTACCTGCCGATGTCCACACCATCATTGCAGGTCAGGACTTCGATGATTTGGAAAAACTGGCAGAGGCTGCCGATCGGGTTTGGGAAGCGCGTTCTGGTACTAACATCCAGCAGATTGCACATGCTACCGACCAACCGTCTCCTGCAGGGGTGGAGTCCATTAGGTTCAGGTCCCATAACCAAAACTCTCGTCGCCCGGGAACAAACACAGCATCTCCACCAGCCCCAGTTTGTTTCTACCATACCAAATTCGGCCCACATGCACGCAATTGTCAACCTGGATGCAAGTTTGCATCACTTCTCCAGAAGTCGGGAAAACGACAAGGCCAGTCGCTAGGCGTGGCAGCAGCTGGCTCTCCTCAGGAAACAACACGCTTTCAGTCGAGGACCGCAAATCTGGTGTTTCATACCTCGTCGATACAGGAGCGGAGGTGTCTGTATACCCTGCTTCTCCCCAAGATCGTCAAACACGGCACCCTTCAATACAACTCTCAGCAGCCAATGGAACATCCATTCGCACCTGGGGAACTCGTATCATGTCATTAATGTTAAGTCCTAAGAGACGATATACACATCAGTTTCACCTCGCTGACGTCACTCAGCCTATACTCGGTGCAGATTTTTTCATATCTAACGGACTAGCCATTGACCTCCGCGGCAAGCGCCTTGTGTCACTTGACAACATGTCTATCCTCCTTGAAAAGTCTGAACATTCCCCTTACACTCTCAGGTTTAAGTCTCCAGCCTCAGAGCGAATATTCAAACCTGCTGCAGCAGTTTCCTGAGATCCTTAGTCCACATTTTGACAACTCTACCAACAAACACGGCGTCGAACACCACATCGTCTCTAATGGCCCACCAACACATGCAAGAGCTCGACGTCTAGACCAAGAAAAACTGTCTGCTGCTAAAGCAGAGTTTTTAAAGATGGAAGAATTAGGCATTGTCCGCCGTTCAAAATCCCCATGGTCTTCACCTCTCCATGTTGTCCCTAAGCCTGATGGAAAATGGCGACCTTGTGGTGACTACAGGTGTCTGAATGCATCAACCGAAGACGACCGCTATCCTCTACCGCATATTCAAGATTTCACCAACCATCTTGCTGGCTGTTCAATCTTTTCAAAAATCGATTTGATTAGAGGCTATCATCAGATCCCCATGGCCTCATCGTCTATAGCAAAGACAGCAATAATTACACCTTTCGGACTCTGGGAGTTCCTCCGAATGCCTTTCGGATTGAAAAATGCTGCCCAATCTTTCCAGCGCCTCATGGATGGAATACTGCGCGACGTGACCTTTGCTTTCGTATATCTCGACGACATTCTGGTTGCAAGTCATTCTCCACAGGAACACATTAAGCACCTTCAGGAACTTTTCACACTCCTATCTTCCAATGGCCTGGTCATAAACAAAACCAAATGTGTTTTTGCTGCCAACGAAATCGATTTCTTGGGACATCACGTCAGTGCTAAAGGAATCACTCCTCTTCCTGACAGGATTGCTGCCCTTCGTGACAGCGAACCACCCAGCAACCGCACGAGCCTACAACGCTTCCTAGGCATGGTTAATTACTACCACCGTTTCCTTCCTGGAATTGCTGCTACTCTAGCCCCGCTCCATGCTCAGGCAAGTGGCAAAGGACAAAAGATTGATTGGTCCAGCGTTTGTCAAGAAGCTTTCGACAAAACCAAAACCCTGCTCAGTGAGGCAGTACTCTTACATCATCCTCAACCAGAGGCTCCAACTAGTCTCACCGTGGATGCATCGAACACCGCCATTGGAGCCCAACTTGAGCAACGCCAGGGTAGATCCTGGGCACCCCCCTTTTTCTCCCGAAAGCTTTCTGACGCAGAAAAGAAGTACAGCGCATTCGACCGTGAACTGTTAGCATCTTACAGTGCAATCAAACATTTTAGACACTTTTTGGAAGGAAGACCCTTTACCCTCTTCACAGACCACAAACCTCTGACGACTGCTTTGAAAAGCCAGAATGACCGTTCTCCGCGCCAAACTAGACATTTGTCTTTCATCGCAGAATTTACTACGGACATTCAATATATCAAAGGTAAATTCAATGTGGTCGCAGACGCCCTGTCGAGGATAAACACAATACGAGAAAACTGAAAACACGGACACCCTGGTTCTCCACGCGATCGGCAGGGACAATCATTGGGATGAAAACATCAACTTTGACCACCTCGCCCGTGACCAAGTAACAGCAGACGAAATGGTCTCATACCGTATGGCCAAAACAACAGGCCTGACGCTCAAAGACATTGATATCGGCTCGTCAACGCTTCTGTGCGACACATCCATGGTAGCGCCAAGGCCAGTACTTCCCACCTCTTGGACCCGCATCGTGTTCAACAAGATTCATGGTCTTTCACACTCCGGTGTTAGACCCACCCAAAAAGCAATTTCACAACGCTTCGTTTGGCATGGCATGCAACGACATCCGCAAATGGTGCAGGGAGTGCCCTGATTGTCAGGCCTCTAAAGTCCATCGCCATACTCGCTCCCTACTCACAGAACGCCTTCCCCGTCTGATAGGTTTTGCTGCCTCCACGTAGATTTAGTTGGGCCTCACCAGAAAGCCAAGGTATGAAATACCTATTCACAATAATTGACCGCTTCACGAGATGGCCCGAAGCCATCCCTCTCCCCGATGCCCTTGCTACCACCTGCGCTTCAGCTCTTCTTCACCATTGGATTTCAAGATTCGGAGTACCCGAAGACATAGTTTCTGACCGTGGGAGGCAATTCACCTCGACCCTATGGACTGAACTCAACAAACTGCTTGGCATCAAAGCAAAAACAACCACCGCTTACCATCCACAAGCAAACGGAATGGTTGAACGCCTTCACCGCCAACTCAAAGCAGCACTAAAAGCTGCACAACCACTCCGAATTGGTTTGAAGAACTTCCCATGGTTCTATTAGGCCTTCGTTCTTCTTGGAGAGTGGATCCTGACTGTTCACCTGCCGAACTTGTGTATGGTTCGACACTCCGCATACCAGGTGAATTCCTGCAACCACGTGACATCCGTAATTCCGAACCAGATATACCATTCCTTAGGCAACTCCAACAAATCATGCGTTCAATTCATGCCCTGCGCCGAAGTTCCATGGAAAACAACCTCTCACGTACCCTCAACTTTAGCTTCAGCCGACTATGTTTACGTTCGGAAAGACTCACACAAGAACCCCCTCCAACGACCATATGACGGTCCATTTCGTGTTGTTGAGAAGGATGATAAATACTTCACCCTCGAGATGAAAGGGCGCTTAGAAACATCTCAATTGACCGCCTAAAACGGCTTACGTCACTCAGTTAACCACTTGCGAAAACAACGTGCTAGCTGACCGCCCTGATCAATTCTCAACTCCAAAGCCTGCGACTGTCACACCACCTTCTCATTCAAATCAACCGTCAGCAAATGACAACGTGACTTCACGCACCGGCAGAGTTCTTCGTCGCCCCTTGAGGTTCCGATGATAGCAGACAGCATCCTTAATCGCTCCTACAGGAACTGTATCCCGCTGGGAGGGGGTTATGTAGCGACATGAGTTACATCCCTTGTTGACCTTTTGGAACTGCAAGGACTGACTTGAACTAGTGACTGAGGTTGACACAAAACGGCACTGCTACTGAATGACAAGATTAACGTACACGACCTCAATCTCTTCATGATAACCATGATATTCCATGTTATTGTTTATCGTCATTAAATTTACATAACGTAAGAATATTATCGTTCTACGTGACTTATTTGATGCTAAACTACAAATGCCTTTTCCTAGATGGTTATATATTGCACTTGCTTTCTGGATTCCTGGCTGATTTCTTCTCTTAGTTTTCCCTCTGAGTTAATCATTACTACTTTATTGTAACTGTGAACTTGCTCTAAATACTCCTGCCCAATTTAAGATTTTGTGTTTTAGCTTCCCTAGTTACTAGCATTGTTTTGGTTTTCTTTGCATTTACTCTCATTCCTCTTCTATTTAGTTCATTGTTCATAATATTGATTTTCGGCTGAAGGTCGCTTTCTGATTTTCAAACAGAACTAAATCATCAGCAAATGAAAGCATTGATACATTTACTGGTTTGAGCTTCCACATACTTACATTCATTTTCTTCATTTTTGAGGAGGCCTACATT
>JAXRKP010000716.1:167500-170000 GCA_037039925.1 Doris montereyensis
GACGACAACGATCATGATAATGAGGATGATGATAATGATGATGATGACAACAATGATGATAATAATATACTGTAATACGGTTTATTCTCCTTCAGAATGCTGGAAAAACATTTCGATAAGCTCGATGTTGACGGTAAAGTGAGCAAGGTGTTTGTTCCGTTGTGTGGGAAAACTGTCGACATGAAATGGTAAGAAAAGTTTTGTAGTGTTCTGCCATTGGCGTATGTATGAAGTGTTATTGAATAGTGCGTTTTTTTAAGCCTTGAAGCAAATAAGTTGTGACTGTTGGAAACCGTCAGCAAAACAAAGAAAAAGAAAATTGGGTAATTTCACGGTTTAGCGGCGTAAAAGAAAGTGGGTCAAATTTGTACTCGTGTCGGCATTGGCTTAGATCTGCATTCAGAGGTGAGGGTAAAAAAATCTACCCACAACCCCTTACAATGAACGCCTCTCCCCACCCCGTCCCCAACCCCGCCCAACCACCATGGTGAAAAATGAAGCAGAGAGATAATTCTAGGGAATAAATGGAAATCATGCTCCAGAAAAGTATGAAAAGGATATGATGGAAAGAAATCACGTTTACAGCCGTTTGAAACTTGGAATTCCCAAAGCCAACAGTGCCAAAGTCCATGGTTTTTGGCGCTTTTCTCTAAATGACGTAATTGTGACTTAGACACACTATTGAAATGGCCCCTTCAATTTTGGTTCTAGTAGCTTTGGTGATTTGTATGTATTTTCTACTTACACGATACGGATGCATTGCAAGGGAAATTGCGGCATTTGTTTTCATGTGATGGGAAAGACGTACCGGTACCTGATCTCACGAGCAAATTGGACTGCGACTCGTTGCTCTATGGCCTCTCACAGCAATATAGCAACAAACTGCAAAAGCATCCAAAATGCTGCAGCACGCATACTTTCCAGACCCAAGACCAGCGACCGCATTACCCCCATACTCGAGTCGCTGCACTGGTTGCCTGCGCATATCAGAATCGACTACAAATTCGTCTGTTTTGCCTACACATGCACCAGCGATCTCGCCCCTGATTATCTGAGCTCTCTTGTCGTATCCATATGTCATTCAGAATATACTCAGATCAGCGAGCGTCACTCTGAGAGAACAATTTTCACGATCTAATTTCTCGGACAAAGCCTTGTCACACGCCACCCCTCTGTCATATGAAACTCCTTGTCGTCAACCACAAGACAATCTTCCTCGTACAACTCCTTGTCGTCAACCACAAGACAATCTCCCTCGTACAACTCCTTGTCGTCAACCACAAGACAATCTCCGCCGTACAACCCTTGTCATCAACCACAAGACAATCTCCTCGTACAACTCCTTGTCGTCAACCACAAGACAATCTCCCTCGTACAACTCCTTGTCGTCAACCACAAGACAATCTCCGCCGTACAACTCCTTGTCATCAACCACAAGACAATCTTCCTCGTACAACTCCTTGTCGTCAACCACAAAACAATCTCCCTCGTACAACTCCTTGTCATCAACCACAAAACAATCTCCCCGTACAACTCCTTGTCATCAACCACAAAACAATCTCCCCCGTACAACTCCTTGTCATCAACCACAAAACAATCTCCCGTACAACTCTTGTCATCAACCACAAGACAATCTCCCCCGTACAACTCCTTGTCATCAACCACAAAACAATCTCCCTCGTACAACTCCTTGTCGTCAATCACAAAACAATCTCCCTCGTACAACTCCTTGTCATCAATCACAAAACAATCTCCCTCGTACAACACCTTGTCATCAACCACAAAAACAATCTCCCTCGTACAACTCCTTGTCATCAACCACAAGACAATCTCCCAACAGCCAACTCCTTGTCATCAACCACAAGACAATCTCCCTCGTACAACTCCTTGTCATCAACCACAAGACAATCTCCCTTGTATAACTCCTTATCATCAATCACAAGACAATCTCTCTTGTATAACTCCTTGTCATGAATCACAAACAATCTCCCTTGCATAACTCCTTGTCATCAGCCACAAGACAATCTCCTTGCATAACTCCTTGTCATCAGCCACAAGACAATCTCCCTCGTACAACTATTTCAAGATACATCTCAAGACGGCACTTTTAGAGCTTGACACCAATAGTTTTTAGATTCCTAAATCTCCTTTCTCCTCACCCCCATTAATGTCTAGCGCCTTAGAACATAATCATATATTATGCACTTAGTGCGCTATTGAAATTAGTATTATTGTAATTATTATTATTTATTTATTCTGTATTTATCAGTTCCCATTCTTCCTTCCGGTGTATGGGTTAAGATGCCAAAAATGATCTTACTCAGGATGCCCTGCCCTGGCAGTTTCTGTTTCCTTAAGTGAAAGTTAAATTTCTTTGCTTTGATGCCTCTTTTATATATTCTACACACTTTCTCCAAGGTCTACATTTTTTATCTTTTACCTTGGGTTTTAACACTGTATACTGATTTTGCTATATTATTGTCATTTATTCTGTTTACAT
>JAXRKP010000716.1:175000-217500 GCA_037039925.1 Doris montereyensis
TGGTTGGCCATTTGGTTGGCCATTTGGTTGGCCATTTGGTTGGCCATTTGGTTGGCCATTTGATTTGACCATTTGATTTGACCATTTGATTGGCCATTTGGTTGGCCATTTGGTTGGCCATTTGGTTGGCCATTTGGTTGGCCATTTGATTTGACCATTTGATTTGGCCATTGGATTGGCCATTTGGTTGGCCATTTGATTTGACCATTTGATTGGCCATTTGGTTGGCCATTGGCCATTTGGTTGGTCAGTTGGTTGGCCATTTGGTTGGCCAGTTGGTTGGCCATTTCGTTGGCCATTTGATTTGCCATTTGGTTGGCCATTTGGTTGGCCATTTGATTTGACCATTTGGTTGGCCATTAGGTTGGCCATTTGGTTGGCCATTTTATTTGGCCATTTTATTTGGCCATATGATTTGGCCATATGATTTGGCCATTTGATTTGGTCTTTTGATTTGCTCATTTGATTTGGCCATTTAATTTGGCCATTTGATTTGGCCATTTGAATTGGCCATTTGATTTTGCCATTTGATTTGGCCATATGATTTGACCATATATTAACACGAGTTATAACAATGAAGTAACATGTAATTATTTTAATGACACGAGTTATAACAATAAACTAACATGCAATTAATATATTACCAGTTATAACAATGAAGTAACATTATATTATTAGCAGTTATAATAATGAAGTAACATATAATTATTATCTTCAGTTTAACAATATTTAACATGTAACATTATATTAACGAATAACAATGAAGTAATATTAACATTATATTAACACGAGTTATAACAATGAAGTAATATATAACCCTATATTAACACGAGTTATAACAATGAAGTAATATGTAACATTATATTAACACGAGTTATAACAATGAAGTAATATGAAGTTATAACAATGAAGTAATATAACATTATATTAACACGAGTTATAACAATGAAGTAACATTATATTAGTTATAACAATGAAGTAACATTATTATATTAACACGAGTTATAACAATGAAGTAATATGTAACATTATATTAACACGAGTTATAACAATGAAGTAATATGTAATTATTATATTAACACGAGTTATAACAATGAAGTAACATGTAACATTATATTAACACGAGTTATAACAATGAAGTAATATGTAATTATTATATTAACACGAGTTATAACAATGAAGTAACATGTAACATTATATTAACACGAGTTATAACAATGAAGTAACATGTAACATTATATTAACACGAGTTATAACAATGAAGTAATATGTAACATTATATTAACACGAGTTATAACAATGAAGTAACATGTAACATTATATTAGTTTAACATGAAGTAACAGTGATTATTATATTTATAACATATAATTATTATATTAACACGAGTTATGAAGTAACATAACATTATATTAACAGCAGTTATAACAATGAAGTAACATAATTATTATATTAACAGCAGTTTATGAAGTAACATTATTATATTAACACGAAGTTATAATTATTAATGAAGTAACATGAAGTAACATATAATTATTATATTAACAGTTTAACAATGAAGTAACATTAATTATTATATTAACAAGTTATAACTATAAGTAACATGTAACATTATATTAACACCAGTTATAACAATGAATATTAGTTATAACAATGAAGTAAATTATTATATTAACACGAGTTATAACAATGAAGTAACATGTAATTATTATATTAACACGAGTTATAACAATGAAGTAACATGTATTATTATATTATTATATTAACAGTAATTATTATATTAACACGAGTTATAACAAATAAGTAACATGTAATTATTATATTAACACGAGTTACAATGAAGTAACATATTAAAGTAACAATGAAGTAATTATTATATTAACACCAGTTATAACAATGAAGTAACATGTAATTATTATATTAACATGAGTTATAACAATGAAGTAATTATTATATTAACAGCAGTTATAACAATGAAGTAACATATAATTATTATATTAACACGCAGTTATAACTATGAAGTAACATATAATTATTATATTAACAATAAACTAACATGGAATTAATATATTATAACAATGAAGTAACATGTAATTATTATATTAACACCAGTTATAACAATGAAGTAACATATAATTATATATTAGTTTAACAATGAAGTAACAGTAATTATCATATTAAACCAGTTATAACAATAAACTAACATGCAATTAATATATTACCAGTTATAACAATGAAGTAACATTAATTATTATATTAACAGTTATAATAATGAAGTAACATATAATTATTATATTGTTTTAACAATAAGTAACATATAATTATTATATTAACAGCAGTTTTAACAATGAAGTAACATATAATTATTATATTAACAGCAGTTATAATATGTAACATTATATTAACAGCAGTTATAACAATGAATAACATGTAATTATTTATTGACACCAGTTATAACAATGAAGTAACATGTAATTATTATATTAACACCAGTTATAACAATGAAGTAACATGTAATTATCATATTGATGAACATGTAGATCTAGTTATAACAATGAAGTAACATGTAATTATCGTGATTAACACCAGTTATAACAATGAAGTAAGTGAAAGTTTAATTATGAATAGATAACAACAGGTAGATTATAACAATGAAGTGAACATGTAATTATCATATTAACACCAGATCAATAGTGATGAAAGTTTATTAAGTTAACATAACAATGATGAAATTATTCATGGGATTGAAAGTTTACATAATGTATATTTTGAGACAATGTTTAAGTAACATGTAATTATGATATGAAAGTTATAACAATGAGTGTGAACATGTAAATCATATTAACACCAGTTATAACAATGAAGTAACATGTAATTATCATATTAACACCAGTTATAACAATGATGAACATGTAATTATGATATGACACCAGTTATAACAATGTGAACGTAGATAAACATGATCTAGTAATTATTACATATTAACACCAGTTATGGTATTACAATTGAAAGTTTAACAATGAGTGTAACATAGATAATTATGAATGGGTACACCAGTTATAACAATAATGTGATGTAACATGAATTAATATATTGAACCAGTTATAAATGAAGGTAGATTTAGTGAGATGAACATTTAATTGTGAACGTAGATAATGATGAAATCTAGTAGGTGAAAGTTTACTGTGAATGAAGAGTAGATTTAGTGAGAACAATAAACTAACATGGAATTAATATATTACCAGTTATGAACTGAAGTAAGATAATTAGTCATATTAACAAGTTATAACAATAAACTAACATGCAATAATATATGAACCAGTTATAACAATGAATGAAAGTTTACTGTTATTAACAGTTATAATGTGATGAACATATAATTATTATCTTAACATCAGTTATAACAATGTTAACGTAGATATTATGATGAAAGCAGATTATAACAATGAAAGTTAAATGTAACATTAATTAACAATGTGATGAACTGGGTAAATGTATTATTATCGGAAAAGTTTACAATGTAGTTGAATAGATAATGTATGAACACCAGTTTTAACAATGAGTTAAAAGCATGTTTTCCAGAATCGTGATGAACTGGGTAGATCTAGTGTGGTGAAAGTTTACGAGTGTAGTGTGAACGTAGATTTTCCATCGTGATGAACTGGGTAGATCTAGTATAGTGAAAGTTTACAGTGTAGTGTGAACGTAGATAATGTGATGAACTGCAGATCTAGATCTAGAGGTGAAAGTTTACTGTGTAGTGTGAACGTAGATAATGTGATGAACTTGGTAGATCTAGTGAGATGAAAGTTTACTGTGAGTGTGAACGTAGATAATGTGATGAACTTGGTAGATCTAGTGAGGTGAAAGTTTACTTTGAATGTGAACGTTATAATGTGATGAACTGGGGGATCTAGTATAGTGAAAGTTTACTGTGTAGTGTGACAGCAGAAAAGGGCACAAACTTGGTAGATCTGTGAGATGAAAGTTTACTGAAGTAAAGTGAACGTAGATAATGTGACAAATGGATCTACAGTCTGATCCTGAAATTTCATGTGAGTGTGAACGTAGATAATGTGATGAACTTGGTAGATCTAGTGAGATGAAAGTTTACTGTGTAGTGTGAACGTAGATAATGTGATGACGTTTAGTAGATTTAGTGAGATAAAGTTTACTGTGTAGTGGGAAACGTAGATAATGTGATGAAAGTGAGTGAAAGTTTACCTTTCCAATGTATAACTGAAATTAGACCTGTGTAGTGTGAACGTAGATAATGTGATGAACTTGGTCCAGATTTAGTGAGATCTTACTAAAGTGTAATGGAAGAAATGTGATGAACTGGTAGATTCTAGTAAGATGAAAATATCAATTAATTGAACAAAAGATTTTTTGATGAAGTTGGGTAGATCTATTAGGTGAAAATCTAAAAATGTAGAGTTTGAATGTGATTAGAAATACCTAGATGGGTAGGAGATGAATAGTTTACATGGTAGTGTGAACGTAGATAATTTGATGAACTGGAGTAGATCTAGAAGGTGAAAGTTTACTTGTCAAGTGTGAAGGTAGATAATGTGATGAACTTGAGTAGATCTTAGTAAAAAAAAGATTTAAGTGTAGTGTGAACGTAGATAACAATTTGATGAACTGGGTAGATTTAGTGAGATGAAAGTTTACTGTGTTGTGTGAACATAGATACTTGTGATGAACTGGGTAGATCTAGTAAGGTGAAAGTTTACATTGTCCAATTGAACTGATAGATAGTGTGATGAACTTTTAACCAATTCCTCCAATTGAAAGTTTACGATAGTGTAGTGTGAACCAGATAATGTGATGAACTGGGTAGATCTAGAAATGTGAAAAACTGTGTAGTGTGAACGTAGATAATGTGATGAACTGACAAAGATCTAGTATGGGAGTGAAAGTTTACTGTGTAGTGTGAACGTCAAAGATAATGTGATGAACTGGGTAGAACAGTGTTTAGAAAGTTTACTTGTCAGTGTGAAAATAGATAATGTGATGAACTGGGATGATCTAAACATGAAAGTTTACTGTGTAATGTGAACGTAGCTTTTTATGATCTGCATAGGTGAAAACTGTGGGTAGGTAATCTGAAACAACAACGAAAGTCATTAGTGGTGAACTGCAGGAAAGACCTTGGTCTAGTGAGGTGAAATGTCTGTTAAGTCAATTTACAACATGAAAATGACAGCAGAAAAGGGCAAAAGTTTCCTTAGATTTGAGAAAGATTTAACTGAAGTAAAGATAAATATAAAGATAAAGATGGATTTACAGTCTGATTTTGGCACAAAAACAGGCTCATTGACTGGAAGTAAGTTAACATTCCACCAAGGCCATCTCCCCCAAGGCCTTTAAATTAAAGTTTTCATAACTACATAGATACGATGGGGAGATACAAACACTACATGTTGGACTTTAGTACTAACACTGACAATATCCTTGTACCCATTTGCACCTATGGCTGGGAAACGGATTCACACCTGAGGAAAGTAGATTGAAGTACCTTGTACCCATTTACACCAGATCTAGACCTATATAGAGCTACTCTATATCTAGATGTAAACCTTGATCCCATTTACATCTAGATCTAGTCTAGATCTAAAGTGAGATCTAATGAAGAAACCTAGATGTACTAGATTTAGACTTCCTATAAGATGAAGTTAAATAATTAATCGATAACCAAAAGACGATTTTTTAATATTAAGTTGAATTTAGACCTACATTATAAAATCTAGAAATCTAGAGTTTGAAGAAAAACAGTATTAGCAAAATACCTAAAATGGGTAGGACATAATATTCCGACATACATGGTACATAGATTCATACATTCAAGCTGTCCACACCACTTTGTACATCGGCTATAGATCTAGAATACATAAATTTAATTCTCAAGACATATATAATCGCAAAGAGGCCAGCCGGTTTGAACTCTGAGTATGGAAGTTACAGGAAGACAAAAAATGATTGGATTGTGAGTTGCTGTGATTAAATGACTGAATCTATCTAAAATGAATGATTGAATCTATCTAGAATGAATCTATCCAGATGTATGAATTATCTGTGTTGAATCATCTAGACCTATGAATCTATCTAGACGTATGAATCCGATCGATAGTGGTATGAATTTAACCAGATGTCCTCCAATTGAGACTGATATGAATATGGTTGACTTTTAACCAATTCTCCAATTGAAACTGATCGATAGTGGTTGAATCTATTTAACGTATGAATCTATCCAGATTGAAACTGACAGAAATGAAAAAAAACAATGTATGAACTCTATCCAAAAATATCAATCTAATTGACAAAGCATGAATCCATGGGAGACAATAATCTATTGCGTATGAAATCTAAACGTTTATGTATCAAGACGTAGTGGAACATTTGTTTAGATATCTATTAATCATTGAAAATACTACAGATGTATGCAACTATGGGATGTCCCAAACATCCAACACAGAACGTATGAGGATACTTTTTGACAGAGCATAGAACTGTAGGGTAGGTGTATGAAACATCAACGAAAGTCATTAATCTATCTAGAGGAATGAATGATCAGATGTAAAAATTAGTACAACAAACTATCCAGACGTATCAATTTATAACAAAATGTATGAATTATAGATTATAAAATTTTTGGTGTAAAACACTTTTTGTCTAGATGTATGAAAATAACATTCCACCAAGGCTATTAGACGTATGAATCTATCTAGAGTTTAGCTATCCGGTTTCTATCTAGCGTCAAGCGGAACAGACGATAAAAAACTATCTCGTGGACAGGACGGATTTAATCTAGACTTGTACCATTTGCACCTTGAATCTATGGGGGAAACGTATGAATCTTTCCCAAGATGTATTTAATCTATCTAGATGTTGAATCTATTTACACCTTGGTCGAGTAGGGGAAATGTCTGTTATGAATCTTTCTAGAAGTATGAATCTATCTAGACGTTGAACCTATCTAGATGTCGAGAATTAAATGTATGAAGTGTCTATCTAGGAAGTATTAATCTATCTAGACGTATGAATCTATTTAGACCTAGACTAGAGAATGAATTTAGCCTCACATCTCTAGAAATGTTAGTTACACATTCTGAGATCTAGCATGAAGCTTACACGCACTGTGAAACAGTCTGCAAACTCGCTTCTCTTTACCATGTCTTGTCTTTCGCTTTCAGGTTTACGATGTTGGACAATTAATTGAAATGAATAATGCATGTTTTGTAGCATTTCCTCTCAGCAAGCAGTATTATTATAATTAGCAACTTGAAATCTTTAGACCTCGGCACTGTATTCTAACCTTAACATAAGGCGCATACACATCCTAAAGAAATGGACATGCATAGATACATACATATATACACTATAGATACATAGATACAACATATGGGTACATGCAAAAAATTCCTCAAGTCTGGAGTGTAGGTCTAACACCTAGACTAGACCTAAATTGCACTAACTATTCGAGTATAAACAAACAAATAAACAAAGAGTTTATATGTAAATCTATTCTAGATGAATTGAATCTATTAAGACGGTTGAATCTATCCAGATGAATGAATCTATCTAGACGTAAACGATAATTAAATCTATATAGAAATCGAGCCATGTAAAACAATTGCCCTTGCGATAAAACTATCCAGACACACATCCAGATCGAAATCTGAACTAGAACTTATCAATCTATCTAAAGGAGAACAAAAAAGAGTATGAATCTATCTACAAAAGAATCAAAAATGAACGTGAAAGTGAATCTAAAAATGAATAGAACTGAACAGAAAAATAAATCGACCACGCCCTTCATCAGTCATCTAGTCCGTTGAATCTATCCCTAGATGTATGAATCTATAAGACTGTCGATCATGTACAGGCTTATTAGAGAAAGGAGAACTCGAAAAAGGTCGATATAGATCTATCTAGATATGAACATTAGACAAGCAGTATGAATCTACCATAAATCTATCCAGATGTATCTAAATGACTGGGGTAGAACGACAGATAGTATGGGGATGAAGGACCCAGGACCTGGATCCAGATGTATGCTCATCTAGCACGACATTGTACATGATGCAGAGACGACAAGCAGCGACAGATGGTTGGGTGACTGAGGCAATGATGACAGAGTGGGGAGAGGAACCAGATCTGGAATCGCTCTAGACTGGCATTGAATCTACTCTGCACAAGACTTGCCGCTTGTCTTTGGATGTGATTGGTGGAGCAATCTAATATCGTCACTAATGTTGACAGATGAATCTATAAGACATTGAATCTATCCAGATGTATGAAGGCTATCTAACTGTGATTGAATGGCAAATCCTAGACGTATGATATGATCCAGACCGTTAGACATGCGGTCTTGTTGCGATGTGTTAGTTTATTGTTTAGATTACAAGGCAATGAAGGCAAGAGCTGGGCAAGGCACGTATTTTTAAAGATCGTCTGATCTTTAGGATCGACACTTAAAATCGGAGTAAATGACTAAGCCTAGATCTAATGAGTAAGAGTTCATGACCTGCCCATTTTGGTGTTTTAGACCCCCCCACCCCCAATTACTCACAAATCAAAGAATGTTGTTCTGTTTACTATGATTGCATTGGACGCCTAGTTTGTAATCTAATTATTTTTTGTATTCGTTTTGTTCTTGTTTGCTTTCTTTCTTTATCAGTTCCCATTACACCTTCTGGTGTTTGGGTTTAGATGCCCGAAATCATCTTTTCTCCTAATCCTGATGCGTTCTGTTTCCCATCTGTGAAAGTTACATTTCTGTGATCTAGCAGGCCTATGATTCTTCCTTGTCCGTCGCATACAACTTTTCATGTTTTCTTTCTTTCTTTCTTTATCAGTTCCATTCTACCTTCCTGTGTATGGGTTTGTAGATGGCCGACATGATCTTTCTCCAAGCTACCCTGTGCTGGCATTGTTCTGTTTCCTTCTGTGAAGGTTACATTTTATTTTATTTTAGTGCCTCTTTTATTTATATCTTCTTCCCACTTTCTCTGAGGTCTGCCTTTTGGCCATTTACCTTGGGTTTTAGCACCGTATACTGATTTAGCTATTCTTTTATCCTTCAATTAGTTTACATGCCTAAACCAGGTGAGTTGATTTATTTCTATCCTAGTTTTAAAGTCATCTGCTTTGCTTTGATCTCCTATTGTGTTACTGTTTTTGTCCCTTTTTGCTTTCCCTACTTCTCTTCTTAGCTATGTCCTTTGAGCTGTCTGTACTTTACTGTATTCTCTACTGTCTAAGGTCCAGGTTTCAGTGCGATAGAGGAGACTAGGACAATAAACTGTGTTGTATACTGTCATTTTGGGTTTTGTTAACAATTCTTGTTTACCAGTTTAAGATTTTGTGTTTTAGTTTCCAGCGTTGTTTTTGTTTTCTCTGATTTTGTTTTCAAACCCTGCTTTATTTAGTTGATTTTTATGGATGTTGATATTTTACTGAAGGTCACCTTCTGATTTTCCAAACAGAGTTAAATCATCAGCAAATGAAAACATTAATAGATTTACTGGTTTGAATTTCTAGATATCTACATTCATTTTCTTCATTGTTGACGATGCTTTTGCAACTGAATCCAAAACTGTAATAAGCAAAAAGAGGGTTTAGTATACATGTCTGTCTCACTCCTATAAAAAACCCCAATAATATTCCATACTCTAGTTGAGCAAAGAAAAGAGATTTAGATTTCTGATTTTCTAGGCCTTCCGGTACGGCACATTATAATAAATATGGTAGTTTGCCATTGCATTCCACGCCGCCTTTTCTTTCACCGAGTCTGAATAGACCAAGCTGCCTATTTGGCTGCTGGGTCGACAGGAGGGCCAGAAAAAAAATGGCCCCGGACTGGGAGTTGAATTCAGGCCTCCTGAGTGGTACTCAAACGCTCTACTGATTGAGCTACTGACGCCTCTAACTCCTATACCTACATCGAATTTTTTAGACAAGTTTCCAGCTATTCTCACTGCACGTGTATGTTTATTGTAAAGCATTTGTACAGCTCGTATTAAATAATGTTCTATATGATGTTATTCTGAAGAATGCCATCGTTCATGCATTCTCACAGTCTCCTAACAAATGTCTTGTCTAAATTGATTTGAAAAAAGAGATGCAAGTGTCAATGTTTCTTTCAGGGAAAGTTTCTATGACTTATCGTATCTGTATCTACATATATTAAAGCGTCTCTAACTTTGACCGCTTATAACTCAGGAACCACTGGTGTCCACAGCCTTCATAATTCGCATGTAGATTTCAAACAGAGCTCCAGTTTCTTAGCCAATAAACTCTTGGATCAAATCAATATTTTATTTGACTGGTAACCGATTATACGACTAAATCTTTACAAACATACGTCACATCCTAAAAACATTTCATGTGTACATAACATCATAAATATATTATGTATAAAAGTCTAAAATGCAACAGTGAATAACTCAGTGTTTAGACTTTTTAAAAGAATTTAAAGATGGGTTTGATCTGATTTTAAAACTGAGGCTGTTCCATAAGACAGGAGTTACCACACTAACGGATTTATTATGGAAGGCCGAGGATTTGTGTGGCCAATTTATAAATCGATGTGACGGCAACGAATGTGTGGCTAATTTATAAATCGATGTGACGGCAACGAATGTGGGGGCAATTTATAAATCGATGTGACGTCAACGAATGTGTGACCAATTTATAAATCGATGTGACGTCAATGAATGTGTGACCAATTTATAAATCGATATGACGGCAACGAATGTGTGACCAATTTATAAATCGATGTGACGGCAACGAATGGGGGCAATTTATAAATCGATGTGACGGCAACGAATGTGGGGCCAATTTATAAATCGATGTGACGGCAACGAATGTGTGGCCAATTTATAAATCAAAAGAAATGCCGAAAAAAGACACCAAAGTCCAAAACATTGACTACAAAGCATTACACACGTTGCTTGGACATAGATCTTCTATACAGTGCCAAAAGGCAAGCTGGCACAATGTTGGACATATATCTTCTATACAGTGCCAAAAGGCAAGCTGGCACAATGTTGGACATAGATCTTGTATACAGTGCCAAAAGGCAAGCTGACACAATGTTGGACATAGATCTTGTATACAGTGCCAAAAGGCAAGCTGGCACAATGTTGGACATATATCTTGTATACAGTGCCAAAAGGCAAGCTGGCACAATGTTGGACATATATCTTGGACATAGATCAATGTTGTAGATACAGTCTCAAAATGTATGTTGGAAATGCTAAGAAAATGCAAGCTGGCACAATGTTGGACATAGATCTTGTATACAGTGCTAAAAGGCAAGCTGGCACAATGTTGGACATAGATCTTGTATACAGTGCCAAAAGGCAAGCTGGCACAATGTTGGACATAGATCTTGTATACAGTGCCAAAAGGCAAGCTGACACAATGTTGGACATAGATCTTCTATACAGTGCTAAAATGCAAGCTGGCACAATGTTGGACATAGATCTTGTATACAGTGCCAAAGGCAAGCTGGCACAATGTTGGACATATGAATATATACAGTGCCAAAGGCAAGCTGGCACAATGTTGGACATAGATCTTCTATACAGTGCCAAAAGGCAAGCTGACACAATGTTGGACATAGATCTTGTATACAGTGCTAAAAGGCAAGCTGGCACAATGTTGGACATAGATCTTGTATACAGTGCCAAAAGGCAAGCTGACACAATGTTGGACATACATCTTCTATACAGTGCCAAAAGGCAAGCTGGCACAATGTTGGACATAGATCTTCCATACAGTGCAAAAGGCAAGCTGGCACAATGTAAAAATATAGTGTTATATTATCAAGAATTCCTCCGCTAGCTAATTTGAGGAATTGACATTTGACAAATGTGTGAATCATTTAAGCTTTGCTTGTCAAAAGTGAAACATTATCATAAATACACATGTATTTTCATTTACAAATTTCTTGAGCCCAAAAAACACCGTGTCTGTTGCAGGTCCCTGGAAGCCGATTTCGATGCTGTTTGGGATCGAGGCTCATTGGGATCCATCGCAAGGCCTGATGTCCCACAGTGAGAAGCTACCATTAAAGACAGAGGGATTGGGGTGGGGTGGGATTAAAACATCAAAATTACTTCATTGCGTAATTAGTTGCCTTAAGATGTTCTCTCTCTCTCTCTCTCTCTCTCTCTCTCTCTCTCTCTCTCTCTCTCTCTCTCTCTCTCTCTCTCTCTCTCTCTCTCTCTCTCTCTCTCTCTCTCTCTCTCTCTCTCTCTCTCTCTCTCTCTCTCTCTCTCTCTCTCTCTCTGTCTCTCTGTCTCTGTCTCTGTCTCTGTCTCTGTCTCTCTGTCTCTCTGTCTCTCTGTCTCTCTGTGTCTCTCTCTGTCTCTCTGCCTCTCTGTCTCTCTGTCTTTCTGTCTCTCTGTCTGTCTCTGTCTCTCTCTGTCTCTCTGTCTCTCTCTCTCTCTGTCTCTCTCTCTCTCTCTCTCTCTCTCTCTCTCTCTCTCTCTCTCTCTCTCTATCTCTCTCTCACACACACGCACACACACACATACCCACACATACATATATGAATATGACTATATTGGTCGATGCAGTGTAAGTTTTACTGTACATCCATTGTCGTTACATGTATATCTTATTGCCAGGATTACGTCATGAATTAAATAACACGTTCTTTACTTTGACTTCTTTGAAACGTCAATGAAAATTAATTTAAGACGCATATTTGTTTATCTCAAAATAGAAGAGCATGTATTCATGAACTTTTAAATAATATGAAAGATATTGCAACTTCAACGGGATAATTAAATGTTAAGATTCATTGAATATATTCTTGTTCGTATTGTGTATGCAATGACACAAATTTGAGAACTTTGTTTTCCAGGTACGTGGAACTCATCAAAAGCATTCTAAAACCTGGCGGACGAATTATGTGTGAGGTGATGGAATACGACCCAGAACCAGTCAAAGGTGAATTGCACAAAGTCTTTGACCTTCTAAACTGTTAATACTATCGATATTTGGGCATTTTAATTTGAAGTGAAGCCTTTACAATGCTTTGATGCAAAGCTCATGAAGTTTGTAGACATGACATATTTATCACATTTGAGAATGCCATTATTTATATAGTTCTTTTTTCGAGTCCAAAACTGTACACACTTTACGTAGCCTCGTGATGCCTGGGCAGCATAAACGCTCGACACAGTGGATCGCCATTGAACACGATCAAATGTTAATTTTACCATCTGCCCCCACGTCCATCCCTGGATCTTCATCTCTTTTCGATGTTTCTCCAGGTTTCTAGCGGGCGACCTCTCTTCTTTGTTCCCTGAGGGGTCCATTTGAGGACTTTTTTAGAGATGGTATCAGCATTCATCCTAAGGATGTAACCAGCCCACTTCCTTCTTGTCCTTCTCACAATCTGGGATATTGACTCCAGTGACGTTTTTTCTTGAAGGTCGTTGTTTGATGTCATGTTTGGCAAAAATATTTTGAGAATCTTTCTGAGACATTCATTTTGAAACGTGTCCAGTTTCCTGCAGATGTTATTTGTTGTTTTCCAAGATTCAGGACCATAGAGAAGGACAGCTAGAATATTAGACTAGTAGTTTTGTTTTAATTACTTTTTCTTGAATTTCAAATGTTTTTCAGTCATCCAAATACTTTTCTTGCTTTTGTTAACCTTTCTTTGATCTCATTTTCAGAATTTCCATTTTGAGTAATTTTACTTCCGAGATATGAGAAAGTCTGTATATCCTCAATCTCCTTGCTTCCAAGTTTCACCGGTTCTTTCGATTTGTTGTTCATCCTGATCATTTTTTGTTTTTCCAATATTTATGTGTAGCCCCAGTTTTTGTGCATTGTTATCAATTTGCTGTGTTTTGGATTGTATATCTGTGATGTTCTGTGACAAGAGGACAACATCATCAGCAAAATCAAGGTCCTCTAATGTTTCAGTGAATGTCCACCTTAGTCCAGTTTTCTTAGTTTCAACAGATTCTTTCATAATCTAATTGATAGCAAAGGCAGAATAGAAAAGGTGATAAAATGCAGCCCTGTTTCACACCTGTGTTGATGTTCACGCTATCCGTCAATTCATTTCCATATATTACGTTAGTACGGAAATCCATGTAAAACAGTTTGATTATGCTAACTACCCGGGGGGAATGACATAGTGTCATAGGATGTTCATAATGCAGGTCTGTATACACTATCAAAAGCCTTTTTAAAATCTATAAAATTTGAGTACAGGGAGCATTCCATTCTTGGCATTGTTCAAAAATTTGTCTAAGAATGAATATATGGTTTGAGCAAGAATAGCCTTTTTTAAATCCTGCTTGCTGCTTTCTAAGTTTTGGTTCGACAGTAGGGTTTATACGGTTTAGTAATATTTTGCTGAAAATTTTGCTAGTGATAGAGAGTAGCATGATCCCCCCTCCAATTATCACATTTAAAAAGATCTCCTTTTTTTGGTGGTAATTTGATGATGAGTCGAACATTCCACTCATTTGGTAGCGCTTCTTTTCCACAAATTTCTTGAAATATGCTTTGTAATATTTTAGGGTCATTTGTTTTTCTATCTTAATCATTTCTGCTATCACCTGATCTTTATCTGCTGCTTTCCTGATGTGATACTCTATATTGCCTTTTTAAATTTTTTTTATCTTAAGTTAGGGGTGGCGTGTTGATGTCCAAGTCATTTTTTGCAGGTTTAATGACCGTGCGGAACTTTTGGCGTTTCTCTGTTTAAGACACAGTCAAAGTGCGCTTTCCATTTGTTCATTTGGTCTGAAGCAGCATGAGAGTAAATTTCCTTATTTATCCTTGATCGTTGTATCATTGTTCCTATACCCTTTGGAAAGTTCTTTAAGTGTTTGCTATAGAGTCTTCATATCTTATCTTCGGCTTGCTTTTTCTGCTCTTTCTTGTCCACTTTGACTGACTTTTTAACTTTTTTTGTCTAGCATCGTATATTCATTCGGGCAGTGGACAGGTAAGCACCTGCATGGGAGTAGATGACCCCGCCCTCCGCGAGTCCCTGCTGCCTTGCAGGCGGGTCTTGGCCGTTCAAATGCTAAGGGAGTTCACCCTGAAAAAAACAACCTGCTGGCTTGCAGGCCGGTCTTGATCGACCAAAGGCTAATGGAGTTAACCCCGACAGAAAATATTAACATGCTGCCTTGTATGCTGGTCTTGAATGACTAAAGGCTAAGGGAATTAACCCTGACAGAAAGTAACAAGGCCTGGTAGGGGCCTCGAGGTGGCAGCCCTACCATCTACCCAAGGTACAGTGGGCTAATCTTCTGCTTTATCCAAAACCAAACTGATTCAGAGAAATAAATGTAATATAACTGGCTTGATCTTTCGAAGGCGAACTTGGAAACGAAACGGACTGTGATTTTTGGAACATGAAATGTTAGGGCAATAAATGGAAAAGAGTTAGAATTAGTTGAAGAAATGGAAAAATTCAAAGTAGATATTTTGGCCATTACAGAAACAAAGAAAAAAGGACAAGGAATAGAAAATGTAGGCCTAAATCATATTTTAATCTTCTCAGGAGTAGATGTCAAAGATAGAGCTAGAGCAGGAGTAGGCCTCCTGGTGTATAAAAGGCATCAAAGATACTAGAAAGTTGGAATTTATAAGCCCACAACTATTAGAGGTAAATATTAAACCAAAAGGAAGAGAAATTAAATTATTAATCTCTTATGAACCAAACGAAAACTCAACTAAAAAGAAGACAATATATCTTCGAAAATGATTTACAAATAGCTGCAGAGAATCTTAAACCCAAATAGGAACTAATGCTTTTAGGAGATTTAAATGCTAGAGTAGGCAAAAATGTAGAAACGTCAGGGGGAGTAATAGGTAAAAGAGAGACAACAACTTCTCCAAATGGAAAGAGACTTATAGATTTTTGCCTAAAGAATAACATGAAAATAGCTAACACTTTTTTCCACATAAAGATATCCACAAATATACAAGAGTAGATGAAGACAGGTGTGAAAAGTCAATGATAGACTACATAATAGTTAGCAGCTCCCTCTTTTAGAGTACATTGGATGCAAGGGTAAAACAGAGAAGCAGAAATATTTAGTGATCATCACTTAGTGATTGCCAAATGAGATTACTGACAGAAGAAAACAAACAGAAAAGGAAAGAGAAGAAAGCTACTAAACTCAAAAGAGAGGAACTAAATAAACCAATAGTAAAACAAGTATACCAATCTAGGATAAAACGATTTATTAGTGAAAGACAGATGGATTTGAATGATAGCACAATAGAAGAAAAATGACAGATGTATAAAGAAACACTCCTCAGTTGTAGTGAAAAGGTCTGTGGTAGGAAACAAATTAAAGGAGATAGGAAAAGAACACCATGGTGGAATGGGAATGTCAAGACTTAAGATCAAACAATTGAAGGATGCCTGGAAGAAATACTTGCAAACAAAGAGACCAGAGGACAGGATAGATTACGTGAATAAAAGGACTATCGCCAAAGAGGAAGTTAGGAAAGCAAAACAGGAACAATGGGAAGAGTTTGGACAAAGAATTCAAAAAAGCTATCAAGGAAATCAAAAGCTGTTCTGGGAGTAATTAAGAGCATTAGAAAGACCAGAGCATGCCCAATACGACACATTAAGAATGCCAAAGGAGAAATAATGAAAGAAGACAGCTAAATCATGGAAACATGGAGAAAGCATTTTCACCAATTACATAATCCCTCCAGAATACATGAAACAAAGAGTAAAGATCAATTAGTAAGAGTAACAAGTAATCCACAGGAGACAGCTGAAGATGTAGATATATCAATGGAAGAAATCCAAACAGCTATAAGAAAAGTGAAATTAGGAAAGGCCTCAGGAAAATATCAAGTTTATCCAGAAATGATTAAAAACCAAGGGAGAGAGGCAGACAAACTACTACATGCAATATGCCAACAAGCATGGAAGTCCAAACAGGTGCCAGACGACTGGAAAAAGGAACGGTAGTACCAATACATAAGAAAGGATCAACTATGGAATGTTCAAATATAGAGGGATATTACTACTTAGCGTTCCAGGAAAAGTGTATGCCAGAAATGAGACTAAGGAAAAAAATAGAGGATCAGATTGAGGAATATCAGAGTGGATTAAGACCAGGAAGAAGTGTACAAGATTACATATTTACAATTAGACAAATAATAGAAAAAAATTCCTTGAGAGAAACATTGACTTGCACCTGTGTTTTATTGACTTAGAAAAGGCATTTGACAGTGTGAGGAGGGACGAGCTATTCCATTACTTAAAAGAACACAATGTAGAGCAACATTTAATAGAAGCCATTACAAGTTTTTACAATAAACCAACATGTGCAGTGAGAGTAGCTGAAACATATATGCAGAATTTGATGTAGATATAGAAGTAAGACAGGGTTGTATCCTAAGTCCTCTTTTGTTTATCGAATTTATGGATTCAGTCGCAAAGGCATCCTCAAAAATGAAGAAAACGAATGTAGGTATGTGGAAGTTCAAACCAGTAAATGTATCAATGCTTTCATTTGCCGATGATTTAGTTCTGTTTGGAAAATCAGAAAGGGACCATCAGTCGAATATCAACATTATGAACAATGAACTAAATAAAAGAGGAATGAGAGTAAATACAAAGAAAACCAAAACATTTTGCTAGTAACCAGGGAAGCTAAAACACAAAATCTTAAATTGGGCAGGAGAATTTAGAACAAGTTCAAAGCTACAATTACCTAGGAGTAATGATGAACTCAGAGGGAAAGCCAAGAGAAGAAATCAGCCAGAGAATCCAAAAGGCAAGTGCAATATATAACCATCTAGGAAAGGCATCTGTAGTAAGCAAGAATTGTCAACAAAAACCGAAATGGCAGTATACAATACAGTTTATTGTCCTACTCACCTCTATTGTAGCGAAACCTGGACCTTAGACGGTACAGCATACAGTAGAGTACAGGCAGTCGAAATGAAATATCTAAGAAGAGTAGTAGGGACAACTAAAAGAGACAAAATCAGAAACACAACAATAAGAGATCAAACCAAAGCAGATGGCATAAAAACTAAGTTAGAAAAAAATCAATTGATATGGTTTGGGCATGTAAACAGAATGAATGACAATAGAATAGCTAAATCAGTATACAGTACTAAAGCCCAAGGCAAAAGACCAAAATGCAAACCTCGGCGAAAGTGGGAAGAAGATATAAAAGAAGCATTGAAGCATAGAAATGTAACTTTTCTGGAAGGAAACAGAAAATGCCAGGACAGGGCATCTTGGAGAAAGATCATCTCGGGCATCTGAAGCCATACACCGAAAGGAAGAATGGGAACTGATAAAGAAGGAAAGAAAGGATCGTATATTCATTATAGATTTGTTCTTTAATTCTTTCTGATCTAGTGGTATGTAGTCGACCCTTTGTCTTTTTTCTTTCTTCGATCACTTTCTGTGATTGATCTGATATCCACCTTTTTTCTTTCTTCTGCTAGGTCCCAGTAATTTCTGGCTAAAGTCTAGCAGTTCCTTGTTGAATTTTGTCAAGGGCAGTTCTTTCGCATCGATCATGTCCTGTGGTCTTTTTGTACTGTGTTGTTAAGTCTTACCTAAAACTGTTCCTTCTCCTCACTTTTGTTTTCTTGTGGGGTGTGACACTCGATGATGGTCCTTGTTGCGTAGTAAGCATTAAACTCAAGCTTTTATTGATCTTTAACCCATGGGTTCCAATTCCAATAAAGTCCTCTTTGCGTAGTAAGAATTAAACCCAAGCTTTTATTGATCTTTAACCCATGGGTTCCAATTCCAACAAAGTCGTTTTTGCGTAGTAAGAATTAAACCCAAGCTTTTATTGATCTTTAACCCATGGGTTCCAATTCCAACAAAGTCGTTTTTGCGTAGTAAGAATTAAACCCAAGCTTTTATTGATCTTTAACCCATGGGTTCTATTCCAACAAAGTCATCTTTGCGTAGTAAGAATTAAACATATGCTTTTATTGATCTTTAACCCATGGGTTCCAATTCCAACAAAGTCCTCTTTGCGTAGTAAGAATTAAACCCATGCTTTTACTGATCTTTAACCCGTGGGTTCCAATTCCAACAAAGTCATCTTTGCGTAGTAAGAATTAAACCCGAGCTTTTATTGATCTTTAACCCGTGGGTTCCAATTCCAACAAAGTCATCTTTGCGTAGTAAGAATTAAACCTATGCTTTTATTGATCTTTAAACCATGGGTTCCAATTCCAACAAAGTCATCTTTGCATAGTAAGAATTAAACCCAAGCTTTTATTGATCTTTAACCCGTGGGTTCCAATTCCAACAAAGTCATCTTTGCATAGTAAGAATTAAACCCAAGCTTTTATTGATCTTTAACCCATGGGTTCCAATTCCAACCAAGTCCTCTTTGCGTAGTAAGAATTAAACCTATGTTTTTATTGATCTTTAACCCATGGGTTCCAATTCCAACAAAGTCGTTTTTGCCATTCTTGATATTATCAGGGCAACTCCATTCATCTGTTGATTGTCTTCTCTTCCTGAGTAGAGTATCGTATGACCAGTATGCAATATTCCCTTTGGCCATTGTCAGTTCATCGTGATTCGCATATAGACAGGATATCTATTTTATATTTATCCATTTCATTTATTGTCTGTGCAAGTTTACCTGTCTGGTAAAGTGCGTACATTCCATGCGCCCACCAGAATTGATTGTTTTGGATTCAGAAGACTTGACATAGTCTGGTTGCTGGCTTTCTTTCGGCTTTGGCCCTCACCCATCATTGGTACAGTGTTCTAGATCGCCAGTCAGTCTGGTTTTGTTGAGCTGCGGATCAGAACTCTGTGTGTCAATCTTTCCTTCACCTGTATCCTTATATTTTGATCCATTGTCGGTTTCTGTAACATTTGTATTTTTCACAAGATAGGGGTGTTACCCATATGCTTAACCCCCATCCTGGAGGACCAGGATATATTTTGGAGATTCACTCCTAGACAGGTAGCTTCCTAAGCTCATGGCCCTGTCTGCCCATGGTTTGAAATCGGAGTTTTCCTTCTCCTAGACAAACTGCCTTTCCAGGTTAACGAGCTCTGTTCACCAGGAGGAGGTTATAAAGGCGCCTCGGTTCACTTGTTAGCCACCTCACAGGACATCTAGAGAATTTTCTAAGTGCTGAGTTCCCACTCTGCAGCCCAGTCTGTACTCACTGGCTAACGCCAGTTTTGTACACGGCTGCTTATGGTATTCGGAGCTGACCTCTACATCTAGAGGTTATTCCCCTGTCCGCAACCTGGGGACGCGTCTGGTAGGATATGGTCGCCCCTGCAGACAAAACTGTACATAGGCGAGCGTAATTAGAGCATTGACGTTGTTGTTTGTTTCCATGTCTAAAGTCTTTTCTTGCAAAAGATGTGTCCATGTGTCGTCATTTTCCTCCCAATTTAATTTGTTAAAATTCACATCACGCATTATGTCATCAATTCAGATCTTCCACTGAAGTACAAGATACCACCTCCTTTCCCCATGTACATACAGGATCTTCAACAATTATATAAAGGTGAGCTACTAAACAATTTATTATATTTCGACATACGCTCACTCTTCAAAATGTCTTCATACAACAAATTAATTCAATGTTCATCCTTTTATATATTATATATTATTATAATGCTCAATCGTAATAATGTTTCACTACAACCTTTGTAATACTGCACTAAGAATGTGTGACAACGCTTAAACTCTCTCTCTCTCTCTCTCTCTCTCTCTCTCTCTCTCTCTCTCTCTCTCTCTCTCTCTCTCTCTCTCTCTCTCTCTCTCTCTCTCTCTCTCTTCTCTCTCTCTCTCTCTCTCTGTCTGTCTGTCTGTCTCTCTCTCTCTCTCTCTCTCTCTCTCTCTCTCTCTCTCTCTCTCTCTCTCTCTCTCTCTCTCTCTCTCTCTCTCTCTCTCTCTCTCTGTCTGTCTGTCTGTCTGTCTGTCTCTCTGTCTCTCTCTCTCTCTCCCTCCCCCTCTTTTCTCTCTCTCTCTCTCTCTCTCTATCTGTCTGTCTGTTTGTCTGTCTGTCTGTCTGTCTGTCTGTCTCTCTCTCTCTCTCTCTCTCTCTCTCTCTCTCTCTCTCTCTCTCTCTGTCTCTCTCTCTCTCTCTCTCTCTCTCTCTCTCTCTCTCTCTCTCTTCTCTCTCTCTCTCTCTCTCTCTCTCTCTCTCTCTCTCTCTCTCTCTCTCTCTCTCTCTCTCTCTCTCTCTCTCTCTCTCTCTCTCTCTCTCTCTCTCTCTCTCTCTCTCTCTGTGTTTCTTTCTTTTTCTGTCTGAAAACTGTACTAAAATATATTAATGTAGAAGTGAACTTTGTAAGATAATCAATTTGAGTATAAAGTAAAACTGTACGTAAACAAAGAGATTATATGTGAGGAATTAGTCAATAGAATGGATTTTGCACTTTAAAAGCGTGCGTTTTAGGATGCCAATGACAATGTTCATGACAATTGATACAAACTACGATATATATAACTGGCGGAAATATTTTCCCTAAATATGCCACGGTCTGGCAGCATTAAAGTTTTGATGATTGTTAGCGTTCCTTCCAATGCAATGCATTTTCCTTCTCAAAACAAAACGTGGCCAGCTTAGCAACGATCAAACTCAAACCATTGGAATAAGGCAATAAGTGTTGGTAATATCAAACTCAAACCATTGGCATCAAGCCAATAAGTGTTGGTAATATCAAACTCAAACCATTGGAATAAGGCAATAAGTGTTGGTAATATCAAACTCCATTGTCAAGCTCAATAAGTGTTGGTAATATCAAACTATTTGGTAAATCAAAGCCAATAAGGGTTGGTAATATCAAACTCAAACCATTGAATAAGGCAATAAGTGTTGGTAATATCAAACTCAAATCATTGGAATCAAGCCAATAATGTTGGTAATATCAAACTCAAACCATTGGAATCAAGGCAATAAGTGTTGGTAATATCAAACTCAAATAAGGCAATAAGTGTTGGAATCAAACCAATAAGGCAATAAGTGTTGGTAATATCAAACTCAAACCATTGGAATCAAGGCAATAAGTGTTGGTAATATCAAACTCAAATCATTGGAATAAGGCAATAAGTGTTGGTAATATCAAACTCAAATCATTGGAATCAAGGCAATAAGTGTTGGTAATATCAAACTCAAATCATTGGAATCAAGGCCAATAAGTGTTGGTAATATCAAACTCAAATCATTGGAATCAAGGCAATAAGTGTTGGTAATATCAAACTCAAATCATTGGAATCAAGCCAATAAGTGTTGGTAATATCAAACTCAAATCATTGGAATCAATAAGTGTTGGTAATATCAAACTCAAATCATTGGAATAAGTGTTGGTAATATCAAACTCAAATCAATAATTGGAATAATTGGCAATAAGTGTTGGTAATATCAAACTCAAATCATTGGAATAAGGCAATAAGTGTTGGTAATATCAAACTCAAATCATTGGAATAAGCCAATAAGTGTTGGTAATATCAAACTCAAACCATTGGAATAAGGCAATAAGTGTTGGTAATATCAAACTCAAATCATTGGAATCAAGCCAATAAGTGTTGGATATCAAACTCAAATCATTGGAATCGCAATAAGTGTTGGTATGGAATCAAGCCAATAAGTATTTGGTAATATCAAACTCAAATCATTGGAATCAAGGCAATAAGTGTTGGTAATATCAAACTCAAATCATTGGAATCAAGCCAATAAGTGTTGGATATCAAACTCAAATCATTGGAATCAAATCAAACTCAAACCATTGGAATAAGGCAATAAGTGTTGGTAATATCAAACTCAAATCATTGGAATCAAGCCAATAAGTGTTGGTAATATCAAACTCAAATCATTGAATAAGCCAATAAGTGTTGGTAATATCAAACTCAAATCATTGGAATCAATAAGCCAATAAGACAATGTTGGTAATATCAAACTCAAATCATTGGAATCAAACTCCCAATAAGTGTTGTAATATCAAACTCAAATCATTGGAATCAAGCCAATAAGTGTTGGTAATATCAAACTCAAATCATTGGAATCAAGCCAATAAGTGTTGGTAATATCAAACTCAAATCATTGGAATACCAATAAGTGTTGGTAATATCAAACTCAAATCATTGGAATCCCAATAAGTGTTGGTAATATCAAACTCAAACCATTGGAATAAGGCAATAAGTGTTGGTAATATCAAACTCAAACCATTGGAATAAGGCAATAAGTGTTGGTAATATCAAACTCAAACCATTGGAATGCAATAAGTGTTGGTAATATCAAACTCAAATAATTGGAATCAAACCAATAAGTGTTGGTAATATCAAACTCAAATCATTGAAATCAAGGCAATAAGTGTTGGTAATATCAAACTCTCATTGAATCATGGTTGGTCTTCAGTAAGGTTAGTTTGTAAATCGTCAAATCATTGTAATATAAGTATTATAATTCTTCATTGGATAATAATGTTTCACTAACCTTGTTTAATACTTTCACTCAAATCATACCAGTCTTGGCCAACTCAAACCATTGGAATAATGGTCAGCTCGTAATATCAAACTCAAACATATGTCATTTCAGTGTTGGTAATGAGACACACATCGGCATTTCATATGATCCACGCCGTGGATGGTCAGCTCTCATATGTCATTTCATTTGGTACCTAAGACACACATACGACGTTTCATTTGTTGGTCTTTCATATGGTACCTGAGACACACATACTGTCATTTCATTTGGTACCTTTGACACACTCACATTTCATTTGGTAACTGTACACTACGGCATTTCATTTGGTACCTGAGACACACATACGGCATTTCATTTGGTCCCTAAGACACATACGGCATTTCATTTGATAACTGAGACACACATACACATTTCATTGGCCTGTCTGTCTGTCATTTATCTGTCTGTTACACACTCGACATACGGCATTTCATTTGATAACTAAGACTCACATACGACATTTCATTTGGTAACTAAGACACACATACGGTCATTTCATTTGGTACCTAAGACACACATGGCATTTCATTTTCTCTCTCTCTTTGGAACTATCTCTCTCATTTCATTGAGTAACTCTCAGACACATCTCGGCATTTCATTTGGTAACCTTGACAAACATACGACATTGGTTGGTAACTGAGACACACATGTAGCATTTCATTTGGTAAATCCATACGACATTTCATTTGGTACCTGAGACACACATACGGCATTTCATTTGGTACCTGAGACACACACATACGGCATTTCATTTAAAACGTGAGACACACATAACGACTATTTCATTTTTGGTACCTAAGACACACACTAAGATATACATAACATGGCGGCATTTATTTTCCCTAAATATGCCTAATCTGGATACACACAGCATTTCATTTGGTACTACACATACGGCATTTCATTTGGTTCCAAGAGACACACATACGACATTTCATTTGGTAACTTCACACAAAACAAAACGTGGGTAACTAAGACACACAAACTCAAACATTTCATTTGGTAACTGAGACACATTGGCATCAACGACATTTCATTTGGTAACTAAGACACACATATAAGCATTTCATTTGGTAACTGAGACTCAAACATTGGAATAAGGCAATAATTTCATATCAGGTTACATTGGCATTTCATTTGGTAAGTGTTGGTAAGACACACATACGGCATTTCATTTGGTAACTGTAAGACACACATACGGCATTTCATTTGCCAATAAGTACACACAAACTCAAATCATTTCATTTGGTAACTGACACACAAATCATTTGGTAACTGAGACACTCATACGACATTTCAAACTCAAATCATTGGAATAAGGCAATGAGATACACATACGGCATTTCATTTGGTAATATCAAACTCAAATCATTGGAATAAGGCATTTCATTTGGTATCAAACTCAGACACACATACGGCATTTCATTTGGTACCTGAGACACACATACGACATTTCATTTGGTAACCAATGGTTGGTAACACACATACGGCATTTCATTTGGTAACCGAGACACACATACGGCATTTCATTTGGTAACTAAGACACACAATACGTGTTGGTAATATTTCATTAAGGCAATAAGTGTTGGTAATATCAAACTCAAATCATTGGAATCAAGTGTTGGTAATATCAACTCAAATCAGTGAAATCAAGGCATTTAAGTGTTGGTAATATCAAACTCAAACATGGTTGGTAAGAATAATAGTAACGTTGTAAATCATTTCATTGTAACGTAACTCTGATTCTTCACCATGAGATTGACCTGTCCACTAAGGTTATTCGATAGACGATAGACACCACATACCAGTCTTGGCCAATCAACGTCTTGCATTTTGGGACTGTTACTCAGTGTTTAATCTTTCATTCTCCAGTGATCCACGCCGTGGATGGTCAGCTCGACATATGTCATTTCATTTGGTACCTGAGACACACATACGGCATTTCATTTGGTACCTGAGACACACATACGGCATTTCATTTGGTACCTTTGACACACATACGGCATTTCATTTGGTACCTGACACACATACGACATTTCATTTGGACTGACACATACGGCATTTCATTTTCATTAGGTAACTAAGACACACATACGGCATTTCATTTGGTAACTAAGACACACATACGGCATTTCATTAGGTAACTAAGACACACATATTTCATTTGATAACTAAGACACACATACGACATTTCATTAGGTAACTGAGACACACATACGGCATTTCATTTGGTAACTAAGACACACATACGGCATTTCATTTGGTAACTGAGACACACATACGGCATTTCATTTGGTAACTAAGACACATACGGCATTTCATTAGGTAACTAAGACACACATTAGGTAACTAAGACATTTCATTTGGTAACTGAGACACACATACGACATTTCATTTGGTAACTGAGACACACATACGACATTTCATTTGGTAACTGAGACACACATACGGCATTTCATTTGGTACCTGAGACACACATACGGCATTTCATTTGGTACTACAACATACGGCATTTCAGACTAAAGACACACATACGGCATTTCATTTGGTAACTGAGACACACATACGGCATTTCATTTGGTAACTGAGACACACATACGGCATTTCATTTGGTACCTGAAACACACATACGGCATTTCATTTGGTAACGAGACACACATACGGCATTTCATTTGGTAACTGAGACACACATACGGCATTTCATTTAAGACACACATACGGCATTTCATTTGGTAACTGAGACACACATACGGCATTTCATTTGGTACACATGAGACACACATACGGCATTTCATTTGGTAACTAAGACACACATACGGCTATCGGCATTTCATTTGGTAACTGAGACACACATACGGCATTTCATTTGGTAACTGAGACACACATACGACATTTCATTTGGCAAAAACACACATACGGCATTTCATTTGGTAACTAAGACACACATAACGGCATTTCATTTGGTAACTAAGACACACATACGGCATTTCATTTGGTAACTGAGACACACATACGGCATTTCATTTGGTGAGACACACTGAGTAACACACATACGACATTTCATTTGGTAACTGAGATACATACGTCATTTCATTTGGTAACTACACATACGGCATTTCATTTGGTACTGGACACATACGAGGCATTTCATTAGGTAACTAAGACACACATACGACATTTCATTTGGTAACATTGAGACACACATACGGACATTTCATTAGGTAACTAAGACACACATACGGCATTTCATTTGGTAACTGAGACACACATACGACATTTCATTAGGTAACTAAGACACACATACGACATTTCATTAGGTAACTAAGACACACATACGACATTTCATTTGGTACACGAGACACACATACGGCATTTCATTTGGTAACTGAGACACACATACGACATTTCATTTGGTACACGAGACACACATGCGGCATTTCATTTGGTACACGAGGTGTGCCGAAATGCAGATACGGTATATTTGAAATTAAATTGTCGTTATTTATCTCGTTTTTTAAAGATTTAATAGGGCACGAATTATCGGAAAACGTCAAAAGGTGAAGTGGTAAACATTTTGACATATGCGCCATCTTATTTGATAACGGCAGTATAGGTAAAGGGGTCTCAATAGGCACCTTAGTTATCGGTGATTGGGTCTGTAAAGGCACTTTGGGTATCGGTGATTGGGTATGGAAAGGTATCTTGGCTATCGGTGATTGGGTATGGAAAGGCACCTTGGCTATCGGTGATAAAGTCTGGAAAGGCGGTGATAAAGTCTGGAAAGGCACCTTGGCCATCTTGGCTATCGGTGATAAAGTCTGGAATGGCACCTTGGCTATCGGTGATAAAGTCTGGAAAGGCAAATTGGCCATCGGTGATATCAGTGATTGGGTCTGGAAAGGCACCTTGGCTATCGGTGATAAAGTCTGGAAAGGCACCTTGGCTATCGGTGATTGGGTCTTGGAAAGGCAAGACACCTTGGATATCGGTGAATGGGTCTGGAAAGGCAAATTGGATATCGGTGATTGGGTCTGGAAAGACAAATTGGATATCGGTGATTGGGTATGGAAAGACACCTTGGCTATCAGTGATTGGGTATGGAAAGACACTTGGGTCCTTGGATATCGGTGATTGGGTATGGAAAGACACCTTGGCTATCAGTGATTGGGTATGGAAAGACACCTTGATATCGATGATTGGGTATGGAAAGACACCTTGGATATCATTGATTGGGTATGGAAAGACACCTTGGATGATTGGGTCTGGAAAGACACCTTGGATTGATTCGTATGGAAAGACACCTTGGATATCAGTGATTGGGTATGGAAAGACACCTTGGATATCAGTGATTGGGTATGGAAAGACACCTTGGACTATCATCGTGATTGGGTATGGAAACCTTGGATATCAGTGATTGGGTATGGAAATACACCTTGATATCAGTGATTGGGTATGGAAAGACACCTTGGCTATCGGTGATTGGATATCAGTGATTGGAAAGACACCTTGGATATCAGTGATTGGGTATGGAAAGGGTATGTGAATGGAAAGACACCTTGGATATCAGTGATTGGGTATGGAAAGACACCTTGGGTATCAGTGATTGGGTATGGAAAGACACCTTGGATATCGGTGATTGGGTATGAAAGACACCTTGGATATCAGTGATTGGGTATGGAAAGACACCTTGGATATCAGTGATTGGGTATGGAAAGACACCTTGGATATCAGTGATTGGGTATGGAATGACACCTTGGATATCAGTGATTGGGTATTTAAAGACACCTTGGATATCAGTGATTGGGTATTTAAAGACACCTTGGATATCAGTGATTGGGTATTTAAAGACACCTTGGATATCAGTGATTGGGTATGGAAAGACACCTTGGATATCAGTGATTGGGTATGGAAAGACACATTGGATATCAGTGATTGGTATGGAAAGACACCTTGGATATCAGTGATTGGGTATGGAAAGACACCTTGGATATCAGTGATTGGGTATTTAAAGAACCTTGGATATCAGTGATTGGGTATTTAAAGACACCTTGGATATCAGTGATTGGGTATGGAAAGACACATTGGATATCAGTGATTGGGTATTTAAAGACACCTTGGATATCAGTGATTGGGTATGGAAAGACACCTTGGATATCAGCGATTGGGTATTTAAAGACACCTTGGATATCAGTGATTGGGTATTTAAAGACACCTTGGATATCAGTGATTGGGTATGGAAAGACACATTGGATATCAGTGATTGGGTATTTAAAGACACCTTGGATATCAGTGATTGCGTATGGAAAGACACATTGGATATCAGTGATTGGGTATGGAAAGACACCTTGGATATCAGTGATTGGTATTGGTATTTAAAGACACCTTGGATATCAGTGATTGGGTATGGAAAGACACATTGGATATCAGTGATTGGGTATGGAAAGACACCTTGGATATCAGTGATTGGGTATGGAAAGACACCTTGGATATCAGTGATTGGGTATGAAAGACACCTTGGATATCAGTGATTGGGTATTTAAAGACACCTTGGATATCAGTGATTGGGTATTTGGATATCAGTGATTGGGTATGGAAAGACACCTTGGATATCAGTGATTGGGTATTTAAAGACACCTTGGATATCAGTGATTGGGTATTTAAAGACACCTTGGATATCAGTGATTGGGTATTTAAAGACATGGAAAGACACCTTGGATATCAGTGATTGGGTATGGAAAGACACATTGGATATCAGTGATTGGGTATGGAAAGACACATTGGATATCAGTGATTGGGTATGGAAAGACACCTTGGATATCAGTGATTGGGTATGGAAAGACACATTGGATATCAGTTATTGGGTATGGAAAGACACCTTGGATATCAGTGATTTGGACACATTGGATATCAGCGATTGGGTATTTAAAGACACCTTGGATATCAGTGATTGCGTATGGAAAGACACCTTGGATATCAGTGATTGGGTATTTAAAGACACCTTGGATATCAGTGATTGGGTATGGAAAGACACATTGGATATCAGTGATTGGGTATGGAAAGGCACATTGGATATCAGTGATTGGGTATGGAAAGACACATTGGATATGTGATTGGGTGACCTTGGATATCAGTGATTGGGTATTTAAAGACACCTTGGATATCAGTGATTGGGTATGGAAAGACACCTTGGATATCAGTGATTGGGTATGGAAAGACACCTTGGATATCAGTGATTGGGTATTTAAAGACACATTGGATATCAGTGATTGGGTATTTAAAGACATTGGATATCAGTGATTGGGTATTTAAAGACACCTTGGATATCAGTGATTGGGTATGGAAAGACACATTGGATGTCAGTGATTGGGTATTTAAAGACACCTTGGATGTCAGTGATTGGGTATGGAAAGACACCTTGGATATCAGTGATTGGGTATGGAAAGACACCTTGGCTATTGGTGAGTGGGTCTGGAAAGGCACCTTGGCTATCGGTGAGTGGGTCTGGAACGACACATTGGCTATCGGTGAGTGGGTCTGGAATGAAACCTTGGCTATCGGTGATTGGGTCTGGAATGACACTTGGCTATACGTGATTTGGTCTGGAATGACACTTGGAATTTGGTCTGGAATGACACTTGGCTATACGTGATTTGGTCTGGAATCTTGGCTATACGTGATTGGGTCTGGAATGTCTATACGTGATTTGGTCTGGAATGACACTTGGCTATACGTGATTTGGTCTATCGCTATACGTGATTGGGTCTGGAATGACACTTGGCTATACGTGATTTGGTCTGGAATGACACTTGGCTATACGTGATTTGGTCTGGAATGACACTTGGCTATACGTGATTTGGTCTGGAATGACACTTGGCTATACGTGATTGGGTCTGGAATGACTTGGCACGTGATTTGGTCTGGAATGACACTTGGCTATACGTGATTTGGTCTGGAATGACACCTTGGCTATCAGTGAGTGGGTTTCGAATGAAACCTTGGCTATCGGTGAGTGGGTCTGGAATGACACTTGGCTATACGTGATTTGGTCTGGAATGACACTTGGCTATACGTGATTGGGTCTGGAATGACACTTGGCTATACGTGATTTGGTCTGGAATGACACTTGGAATTTGGTCTGGAATGACACCTTGGCTATCGGTGATTGGGTTTGAATGAAACCTTGGCTATCGGTGAGTGGGTCTGGAATGACACCTTGGCTATCGGTGATTTGTTCTGGAATGACACCTTGGCTATCGGTGAGTGGGTCTGGAACGACACATTGGCTATCAGTGAGTGGGTCTGGAAAAGCACCTTGGCTATCGGTCACTGGGTCTGGAATGACTCTTGGCTATCGGTGATTGGGTCTTGAATGATACCTTGGCTATCCCTGACTGGGTCTGTAATGACATTTTTGCTATCGGTGACTGGAATGGAAAAGCACCTTGGCTATCAGTGAGTGGGATTGGGCACCTTCTCGGTGAATGATACCTTGGCTATCGGTGATTGGGTCTTGAATGACACCTTGGATATCGGTGACTGGGTCTTGAATGACACCTTGGCTATCGGTGATTGGGTCTTGAATGACACCTTGGCTATCGGTGACTGGGTCTTGAATGATACCTTGGCTATCGGTGACTGGGTCCTGAATGACACCTTGGCTATCGGTGATTGGGTCTTGAATGATACCTTGGCTATCGGTGACTGGGTCCTGAATGACACCTTGGCTATCGGTGATTGGGTCTTGAATGATACCTTGGCTATCGGTGACTGGGTCCTGAATGACACCTTGGCTATCGGTGATTGGGTCTTGAATGATACCTTGGCTATCGGTGACTGGGTCCTGAATGATACCTTGGCTATCGGTGATTGGGTCCTGAATGACACCTTGGCTATCGGTGATTGGGTCTTGAATGATACCTTGGCTATCGGTGACTGGGTCCTGAATGATACCTTGGCTATCGGTGATTGGGTCTTGAATCTATCCTGACTGGGTCTGTAATGACTCCTTGGCTTATGGGTGACTGGGTATGGAAAGGTACCTTGGCTATCGGTGACTGGGTATGGAAAGGCACCTTGGCTATCAGTCACTGGGTATGGAAAGGCACTTTGGCTATCAGTCACTGGATATGGAAAGGCACCTTGGCTATCAGTGACTGGGTATGGAAAGGCACCTTGGCTATCGGTGACTGGATATGGAAAGACACCTTGGCTATCAGTCATTGGATATGGAAAGGCACCTTGGCTATCGGTGACTGCGTATGGAAAGGTACCTTGGCTATCGGTGACTGGGTATGGAAAGGTACCTTGGCTATCGGTGACTGGGTATGGAAAGGCACCTTGGCTATCAGTGACTGGATATGGAAAGGTACCTTGGCTATCGGTGACTGGGTATGGAAAGGCACCTTGGCTATCAGTCACTGGATATGGAAAGGCACCTTGGCTATCGGTGACTGGGTATGGAAAGGCACCTTGGCTATCAGTGACTGGGTATGGAAAGGCACCTTGGCTATCGGTGACTGGATGGAAAGGCACCTTGGCTATCAGTCACTGGGTATGGAAAGGCACCTTGGCTATCAGTCACTGGGTATGGAAAGGCACCTTGGCTGTCAGTGCTATGGAAAGACACCTTGGCTATCAGTCACTGGGTATGGGACCATGGCTGTCAGTGACTGGTATGGAAAGGTACCTTGGCTATCGGTGACTGGGTATGGAAAGACACCTTGGCTATCAGTCACTGGGTATGGAAAGTCACCTTGGCTATCAGTCACTGGGTATGGAAAGACACCTTGGCTGTCGGTCACTGGGTATGGAAAGACACCTTGGCTATCAGTCACTGGGTATGGAAAGGCACCTTGGCTGTCAGTGACTGGAGTATGGAAAGTACCTTGGCTGTCGGTGACTGGGTATGGAAAGACACCTTGGCTATCAGTCACTGGGTATGGAAAGTCACCTTGGCTATCAGTCACTGGGTATGGAAAGACACCTTGGCTGTCGGTCACTGGGTATGGAAAGACACCTTGGCTGTCGGTCACTGGGTATGGAAAGACACCTTGGCTGTCGGTCACTGGGTATGGAAAGACACCTTGGCTGTCGGTGACTGGTCACTGGGTATGGAAAGACACCTGGCTGTCGGTCACTGGGTATGGAAAGGCCTTGGCTATCAGTCACTGGGTATGGAAAGACACCTTGGCTATCAGTCACTGGGTATGGAAAGGTACCTTGGCTATCAGTCACTGGGTATGGAAAGACACCTTGGCTATCAGTCACTGGGTATGGAAAGACACCTTGGCTATCAGTCACTGGGTATGGAAAGACACCTTGGCTATCAGTCACTGGGTATGGAAAGGCACCTTGGCTATCAGTCACTGGGTATGGAAAGGCACCTTGGCTATCAGTCACTGGGTATGGAAAGGCACCTTGGCTATCAGTCACTGGGTATGGGAAAGACACCTTGGCTATCGGTGACTGGGTATGGAAAGACACCTTGGCTATCAGTCACTGGGTATGGAAAGGCACTTGGCTATCGGTGACTGGATATGGAAAGGTATGGCTAGTGACTGGATATGGAAAGGTACCTTGGCTATCGGTGACTGGAATGGAAACACCTTGGCTATGACTGGATATGGAAAGGTACCTTGGCTATCGGTGACTGGGTATGGAAAGACACCTTGGCTATCGGTGACTGGGTATGGAAAGGCACCTTGGCTATCAGTCACTGGGTATGGAAAGACACCTTGGCTATCAGTCAGGTATGGAAAGGCACCTTGGCTATCGGTCAGAGAATTGAAAGGGGACACGGTGGTCTAGAGGCAAGGTGTCGACATTGTTTCTAACAGTTTTTTCCGCCCCTGGTCCCGTGTGCAGGTGACAATAGTCATGCACAGGTAAAAATCCCTTGGTGTTTACCAGGCAGTCCAGGCTAAATTTTAAAAATTCTTACCAAAAACTCTGAGGTCACCCTAGTTACGGATATGACTAAATCAAATAAAATCAAAATTCCATATAATCAGAGACTTTAGAATCCTATACATTGTCAGTTGGCATCCATTTTGATTTCTCAATCAAAGACGAGAATAGCAAGAATCAGGGTCGACAGGGTTAATGTAGTTGAGTTGTGGATGATTTCAAGAACCAGGGTCGAGGGTTCATGTAGTTGAGTTGTGGATGATATGCAAAAATCAGGGTCGACAGGGTTCATGTAGTTGAGGTGTGGATGATTTGCAAGAACGAGGGTCGACAGGGTTCATGTAGTTGAGTTGTGGGTGGTTGGCAAGAATCAGGGTCGACAGGGTTCATGTAGTTGAGTTGTGGATAATTGCCCAGTGTTGCTGGTAGATACTGCTTCTTTCCTTCCACTCTTTCACTTATCTTTCATTTTGCTGTTTCCTCTTGATTCACACTGAGATCACCGCACATAGTGTGGACGGGGTAAATTTCAATGAATGGCCAAACCCATTTATCATTATTACACAGCAGCCCCATTCCCACCCCCAACCCGCTCTCCACCCCCATCCCTTTTCGAAGCCAGGGTTTGTTCCATTATTAGCGTGATCCCGGACAACTGCATGTCTTCTTAACTGCTGGTGATAAGTGCACAGAAAGAGCTCAATACTGAAATCAACGCTTTTCAGCAATTCTCATCTTCATGAACATGTATCATGATTGTATTTTTTTTTTGAAAAAAAAAAAAAGGAAAGGGAGGGGAGGGGGAGGAGTATTGGATAGCTTACATAATATTACCTGAACTTAAAAAAAAAATCCTTATGCTCTTCTTTCCTAGAGCCAGAGTTTTCCCTGGAGTTCGTGGATCGCTGTGATTTCCACGGTCTGCATGGAGCGCTAACACCGCAGATAGTCATTTACATCATCAGCAAAAGAACAGAGACGAAATAATCCTCTCTTCTCTGTCTACCCGTCCCTGGACAAAGGAAGTTGAGGCTCCTTGACTCTTTAACTTCGATTGATTGATTTTGGTTAATTAATACTTGAAATGTATCTATTCATTTAACGTCACGTGAACTGCGAGTTTGATTTGAGTAAAGAAATGATCTAAAAATCAAACATGTTTTTTGTCACATGAAACACGAGTGAGGATGGACTGCAGTATGTCATTGTATACTTATGCCATATGGATTGCAATAACATATCATTGTATACGTATGCCATATGGATTGCAATAACATGTCATTGTATACTTATGCCATATGGATTGTAATAACTTGGCATTGTATACTTATGGCATAGGGGTTGCAATAACATGGCATTGTATACTTATGACATATGAATTACAATAACATGTCATTGTATACTTATGGCATATAGATTGCAATAACATGTCATTGTATACTTATGGCATATGGATTTCAATAACATGTCATTGTATACTTATGTCATATGGATTGCAATAACATGGCATTGTATACTTATGGCATATGGATTGCAATAACATGTCATTGTATACTTATGGCATATGGTTTGCAATAACATGTCATATGGTTTGCAATAACTGTTTGGCATATGCTATATGCATTGCAATAACATGTCATTGTATACTTTTGGCATATGAATTGCAATAACATGTCATTAATATCATATGCCATATGGATTGCAATAACATGTCATTGTATACTTATGGCATATGAATTGCAATAACATGTCATTATAAGTATGTCATTGTATACTTATGGCATATGAATTGCAATAACATGTCATTGTATACTTATGGCATATGAATTCCAATAACATGTCATTGTAAGTATGTCATTGTATACTGATGGCATATGGATTGCAATAACATGTCATTGTATACTTATGGCATATGGATTGCAATAACATGTCATTGTATACTTATGCCATATGAATTGCAATAACATGTCATTGTATACGTATGCCATATGAATTGCAATAACATGTCATTGTAAATATGTCATTAAATACTTATGCCATATGAATTGCAATAACATGGCATTGTATATTTATGGCATATGAATTTCAATAACATGTCATTGTATACGTATGCCATATGAATTGCAATAACATGTCATTGTATACTTCTGGTATATGAATTGCAATAACATGTCATTGTATACTTATGGCATATGGATTTCAATAAACATGTCTTATGGCATTGTATACTTATTGGCATATAATTGCAATAACATGTCATTGTATACTTATGCCATATGGATTGCAATAACATGTCATTGTATACTTATGGCATATGAATTGCAATAACATGTCATTGTATACTTCTGCCATATGGATTGCAATAACATGTCATTGTATACTTATGCCATATGGATTGCAATAACATGCCATTGTATGCTTATGCCATATGGATTGTAATAACATGTCATTGTATACTTATGCCATATGGATTGTAATAACATGTCATTGTATACTTATGGCATATGGATTGTAATAACATGTCATTGTATACTTATGGCATAGGGATTGCAATAACATGTCATTGTATACTTATGCCATATGAATTGCAATAACATGTCATTGTAAGTATGTCATTGTATACGTATGGCATATGGTTTGCAATAACATGGCATTGTATACTTATGGCATATGGATTGCAATAACATGTGATTGTATACTTATGGCATATGGATTGCAATAACATGATATTCTACTTATGGCATATGGATTGCAATAACATATCATTGTATACTTATGGCATATGGATTGAAATAACACGTCATTGTATACTTATGGCATATGGATTGCAATAACATGTCAGTGTATACTTATGCCATATGAATTGTAATAACATGTCATTGTATACTTATGCCATATGGATTGCAATAACATGGCATTATATACTTATGCCATACGGATTGTAATAACATGTCATTGTATACTTCTGCCATATGGATTGTAATAACATGTCAATGTATACTTATGCCATATGAATTGCAATAACATGGCATTATATACTTATGCCATACGGATTGTAATAACATGTCATTGTATACTTATGCCATAGGGATTGCAATAACATGGCATTGTATACTTATGACATATGGATTGCAATAACATGTCATTGTATACTTATGGCATAGGGATTGCAATAACATGGCATTGTATACTTATGGCATATGGATTTCAATAACATGTCATTGTATACTTATGCCATATGGATTGCAATAACATGTCATTATATACTGATGGCATATGGATTGCAATAACATGTCATTGTATACTTATGGCATATGGATTTCAATAACATGTCATTGTATACTTATGGCATATGGATTTCAATAACATGTCATTGTATACTTATGGCATATGGATTTCAATAACATGTCATTATAAGTATGTCATTGTATACGTATGGCATATGGATTGCAATAACATGGCATTGTATACTTATGGCATATGGATTGCAATAACATATCATTGTATACGTATGGCATATGGATTGCAATAACATATCATTGTATACTTATGGCATATGGATTGCAATAACAAGTCATCGTATACTTATGGCATATGGATTGCAATAACATGTCATTGTATACTAATGGCATATGGATTGCAATAACATGTCATTGTACTTTACATTAGCATCACGACCATGACTGGATAACATGACTGAATTTATCATACAAGTCGTTATCACTTTACATTAGCATCACAAACATGACTGGATTTATCATACAAGTCGTTATCACTTTACATTAACATCACGAACATGACTGGATTTATCAATGAAATCTTTACCACTTTACATTAGCAGCAAGAACATGACTGGATTTATCATAGAAGTCTTTACAACTCTACATTAACAGAAACAACATGACTGGATTTATCATAGAAGTCTTTATTATTCTACATTAACATAAACAACATGACTAGATGTATCATAGAAGTCTTCACCCCTTTACATTAACACCAAGGGCATGACTGGAGTTACCATAAAAGTTTTTACCACTTTACATTAGCAGCAAGAACATGACTGGATTCATCAATGAAATCTTTACCACTTTACATTAGCAGCAAGAACATGACTGGATTTATCAATGAAATCTTTATCACTTTACATTAGCAGCAAGAACATGACTGGATTTATCAATGAAATCTTTACCACTTTACATTAGCAGCAAGAACATGACTGGATTTATCAATGAAATCTTTACCACTTTACATTAGCATCAGGAACATAACTGGATTTATCCTAGAAGTGCTTATCTTTAAATTAGCATCAAGAACATGACTGAATTTATCATATAAATCTTTATCTTTACATTAACATAAAGAACATGACTGGATTTTCCTAGAAGTCTTTATCTTTACATTAGCATCAAGAATATGACTGCATTTATTCTAAAAGTCTTAATGTTTACATTAACATCAAGAACATGACTGGATTTATCACAAAAGTCCATACCACTTTACATTAACACCAAGAACATGACTGGATTTATCATAAAAGTCCATACCACTTTACATTAACACCAAGACCATGACTGGATTTATTATAAAAGTCCATACCTCTTTACATTAACACCACGACCATGACTGGATTTATCATAAAAGTCCATACCACTTTACATTAACACCAAGACCATGGCTGGGTTTATTATAAAAGTCAATACCACTTTACATTAACACTAAGACCATGACTGGGTTTATTATAAAAGTCCATACCACTTTACATTAACACCAAGACCATGACTGGGTTTATCATAAAAGTCCATACCACTTTACATTAACACTAAGACCATGACTGGGTTTATTATAAAAGTCCATACCACTTTACATTAACACCAAGACCATGACTGGGTTTATCATAAAAGTCCATACCACTTTACATTAACACCGAGACCATGACTGGGTTTATCATAAAAGTCCATACCACTTTACATTAACACCGAGACCATGACTGGGTTTATCATAAAAGTCCATACCACTTTACATTAACACTAAGACCATGACTGGGTTTATCATAAAAGTCCATACCACTTTCCATTAATACTAAGACCATGACTGGGTTTATCATAAAAGTCCATACTACTTTACATTAACACCAAGACCATTCATGGGTTTATCATAAAAGTCCATAACACATTACATCAACACCAAGACCATAACTGGGTTTATCATAAAAGTCCATACCACTTTACATTAACACCAAGACCATGACTGGGTTTATCATAAAAGTCCATACCACTTTACATTAACACCAAGACCATGACTGGGTTTATCATAAAAGTCCATACCACTTTACATTAACACCAAGTCAATGACTGGATTTATAATAAAAGTCTATACCACTTTACATTAACACTAAGACCATGACTGGGTTTATCATAAAAGTCCATACCACTTTACATTAACACCAAGTCAATGACTGGATTTATAATAAAAGTCTATACCACTTTACATTAACACTAAGACCATGACTGGGTTTATCATAAAAGTCCATACCACTTTACATTAACACCAAGACCATGACTGGGTTTATCATAAAAGTCCATACCACTTTACATTAACACCAAGTCCATGACTGGATTTATCATAAAAGTCCATACCACTTTACATTAACACCAAGACCATTCATGGGTTTATCATAAAAGTCCATACCACTTTACATTAACACCAAGACCATTCATGGGTTTATCATAAAAGTCCATACCACTTTACATTAACACCAAGACCATTCATGGGTTTATTATAGAAGTCCATACCACTTTACATTAACACCAAGACCATTCATGGGTTTATTATAAAAGTCCATACCACTTTACATTAACACTAAGTCCATGACTGGGTTTATCATAGAAGTCCCTGTTTTCAACGAAACTGTGTTGCAAAATGTCGGAAAATCAGTTCAATACACTTAGTTTTGTTCTACAATCTGGGGTTTTCACCAAGACACAACAGTTTTGCTGATGCACACACAATATAACTTTTTCGCCGGAGTAATGATTGGTTGATTGGTTGAAATTTACACTGTCCGCCATATTCGCTGATCTCAGGTCAGTTAAGAAGAAATAGCAAGATGAAAGATAATAAGTTAAAGAGAGAAAGAAAAAAAGAAGTAGAATCTACCAGCAACGCCCACCAACCACCCCCCACGGAGGTAAGTAACACTGTAGCCTAGCAATTTTCAAACAGAAAAACTCCATGACAGGCGTATACAGTTTTGTTTATTTTTAATATTACAAGATGGTTGTAAAATTATCTTTTGATCTTATAAGATACATGTAGTCGTAAGATTATCTTTTGATATAACAAGATAGCCGTAAAATCATCTTTTAATGTTATAAGATAGTCGTAAAATCATCGTTTGATTTACAAGATAGGCGTAAAATCATCTTTTAATGTTATAAGATAGTCGTGAAATCATCCTTAAAGAACAATGTAGAGAAAATCGACAAACGAAACAATAAAAACAAATTAAAAAGGACAATTTGAACTTTTCCTGAAACCCCTGTCTGATTTCAAAACCAATGTCAAAAAATGCATTTCAATAAGATAAGATAAGATAAGATACAAGTTTATTGTCCATAAAGTAGCACATTGTTTTGGATTACAATACGTTCAATACAATATACAACACAACACGCTACTACTATACATAAATTGTTCTTCACATAAACAGCTTATGTACACAATTAAGTATTACGTCATTAGAATGTGTACAACATAACTTACGAGAACATTCACATCTTTCTAATACGTGGAACGTTGTAAAGAACTGGGACGTTTGATCTCTTGGTGTCTTTGGACATTTTGAGCTGAGGTGTTAATGGGTGATTTTGGTCTGTGACAAGAGCTTCAACTTTCCTGGAACAGTAAGAGAAATACATTTAATCATAGGATGGGAAAGTGCATCTGGATACTTTACCTGCTTTTCTAATGATACTATTCAAACATGCTATCTCTTGAAGTTTCATATTCCCACCCAGCCCGTTGCACGACAAACACTTACATTATATATATATATATATATATATATATATATATATATATATATATATATATATATATATATATATGGACTTCTATAATAAAACCATGAATGGTCTTGGTGTTAATGTAAAGTGGTATGGACTTTTATGATAAACCCATGAATGGTCTTGGTGTTAATGTAAAGTGGTATGGACTTCTATAATAAACCCATGAATGGTCTTGGTGTTAATGTAAAGTGGTATGGACTTTTATGATAAACCCATGAATGGTCTTGGTGTTAATGTAAAGTGGTATGGACTTCTATAATAAACCCATGAATGGTCTTGGTGTTAATGTAAAGTGGTATGGACTTTTATGATTAAACCCATGAATGGTCTTGGTGTTAATGTAAAGTGGTATGGACTTCTATAATAAACCCATGAATGGTCTTGGTGTTAATGTAAAGTGGTATGGACTTCTATGATAAACCCATGAATGGTCTTGGTGTTAATATAAAGTGGTATGGACTTTTATGATAAACCCATGAATGGTCTTGGTGTTAATGTAAAGTGGTATGGACTTTTATGATAAACCAACGAATGGTCTTGGTGTTAATGTAAATTGTTTACATTTGACAATAAATCAGTTTACATTTGACAGCACACATTAGTTTACATTTGACAATGAATCAGTTTACATTTGACGACGTACTTAGTTTACATTTGACAACATAATTAGTTTACATTTGACAGCACACATTAGTTTACATTTGACAACATAATCAGTTTACATTTGACAACAGAATTAGTTTACATTTGACAGCATAATTAGTTTATATTTGACAACATAATTAGTTTACATTTGACAACATAATTAGTTTACATTTCACAACGTACTTAGTTTACATTTGACAACATAATTAGTTTACATTTGACAACATAATTAATTTACATTTGTCAACATAATTAGTTTACATTTGACAACATAATTAGTTTACATTTGACAACATAATTAGTTTACATTTGACAACATAATTAGTTTACATTTGTCAACATAATTAGTTTACATTTGACAACATAATTAGTTTACATTTGTCAACATAATTAGTTTACATTTGACATCATAATTAGTTTACATTTGACAACATAATTAGTTTACATTTCACAACGTACTTAGTTTACATTTGACAACATAATTAGTTTACATTTGACAACATAATTAGTTTACATTTGACAACATAATTAGTTTACATTTGACAACATAATTAGTTTACATTTGACAACATAATTAGTTTACATTTGACAACGTACTTAGTTTACATTTGACAACATAATTAGTTTACATTTGACAACGTACTTAGTTTACATTTGACAACGTACTTAGTTTACATTTGACAACGTACTTAGTTTACATTTGACAACATAATTAGTTTACATTTGACGACGTACTTAGTTTACATTTGACAACATAATTAGTTTACATTTGACAACGTACTTAGTTTACATTTGACAACATAATCAGTTTACATTTGACAACGTACTTAGTTTACATTTGACAACGTACTTAGTTTACATTTGACAACATAATCAGTTTACCTTTGACAACATAATTAGTTTACATTTGACAACATAAGTAGTTTGTATTTGACAACATAATCAGTTTATATTTGACAACATAATTAGTTTATATTTGACAACATAATTAGTTTATATTTGACAACATAATTAGTTTACATTTGACAACATAATTAGTTTACATTTGACAACATAATTAGTTTACATTTGACAACATAATTACTTTATATTTGACAACATAATTAGTTTATATTTGACAACATAATTAGTTTATATTTGACAACATAATTAGTTTATATTTGACAACATAATTAGTTTATATTTTACAACTTAATTAGTTTATATTTGACAACATAATTAGTTTACATTTGACAGCACACATTAGTTTACATTTGACAACACAATTAGTTTACATTTGACAGCACACATTAGTTTACATTTGACAACATAATTAGTTTACATTTGACAGCACACATTAGTTTACATTTGACAACATAATTAGTTTACATTTGACAGCACAC
>JAXRKP010000716.1:225000-233420 GCA_037039925.1 Doris montereyensis
CCCATTCTACCTTGTGGTGTATGGGTTCCTTTCTTTACCTGTTCCTATTCTACCTTCCGGTGTATGGGTTCCTTTCTTTATCAGTTCGCATTCTACCTTCCGGTGTATGGGTTTTAGATGCCCGAAATGATCTTTCTCCAGGCTCCCCTGTCCTGACATTTTCTGTTTCCTTCCGTGAAAGTTAAATTTATTTGCGTTAATGCCTCTTTTATATATTCCTCACTTTCTCCAAGGTCTGCCTTTTGGTCTTTTACCTTGAGTTTTAGCACTGTATACTGATTTAGCTATTCTATTGTTATTCATTCTGTTTATATGCCCAAACCATTTCACTTGATTCATTTCTATCTTAGTTGTTATGCTATCTGCTTTGGTTTGATCTCTTATTGTTATGTTTCTGATTTTGTCTCTTTTAGTTTTTCCCTACTACTCTTCTTAGATATTTCATTTCGGCTGTCTGCACTCTACTGTATTCCCTACTGTCTAAGGTCCAGGTTTCACTGCCATAGAGGGGAGTAGGACAATAAACTGTGTTGTATACTGCAATTTTGATTTTTGTTGACAAATCTTGTTTACCTACAAATGCTTTTCCCAGATGGTTATATATTGCACTTCCTTTTGATTCTCTGGCGGATTTCTTCTCTTAGTTTTCCCTCTGAGTTAATCATTACTCCTAAGTAATTGTAGCTTTGAACTTGTTCTAAATTCTCCCTGCCTAATTTAAGATTCTGTGTTTCAGCTTCCCTAGTTACTAGCATTGTTTTGGTTTTCTTTGCATTTACTCTCATTCCTCTTTTATTTAATTCATTATTCATTATGTTGATATTTGACTGGAGGTCCCTTTCTGATTTTCAAACAGAACTAAATCATTGACAAATAAAAGCATTGATACATATACTGGTTTGAGCTTCCACATACCTACATTTCTTTTTATTCCTTTTTGAGGATGCCTTTGCGACTGAATCCATAAATGTGATAAACAAAAGAGGACTTAGAATACAACCCTGTCTTACTCCTATATCTACATCAAATTCTTCAGATACACTTCCAGCTCCTCTCACTGCTGTTGGTGTATTGTAAAAACTTTTAATGGCTTCTGTTAAATTTTGCTCTACCTTGTGTTCTTTTAAAGAATGTCATAGTTCGTCCCTCCTCACAATGTCAAATGCCTTTTTTAAGTCACTTAAACACAGATGCAAGTCAATGTTTCTCTCAAGGAACTTTTCTATTATTTCCCTAATTGTAAACATGTGATCTTGTACACTTCTTCCTGGTCTAAATCCTCTGGTGTTCTTCAATCTGATCCTCTACTCTTTTCCTTAGTATCATTTCCAGAATCTGGCATATACTTTTCCTGGCTAAGTAGTGATATCCTTCTATAGGTTGAGCATTCCATAGTTGATCCTGTCTTATGTATTGTAGTCGTCTGACATCTGTTTGGACTTCCATGCTTCTTGACATATTGCATGTAGTAGTTTGTCTGCCTCTCTCCTTGGTTTTTAATCCTTTCTGGATAAACTTGATCTGCTCCAGGGCTTTTCCTAATTTCACTTTTTCTTATAGCTGTTTGGATTTCTTCCATTGAGATATCTACATCTTCAGCTGTCTCATCTCGATTATTTGTTACTCTTAATAATTAATCTGTACTCTTTGTTTCATATGTTCTGGAGGGATTATGTAATTGTTGAAAATACTTCCTCCACGTTTCCATGATTTCGCAGTCTCCTTTCATTATTTCTTCTTTTGGCGTTCTTAATTTGTCATTATTGGGCATGCTTTGGTCTTTCTCATGCTCTTCATTGCTCCCCAGAACAGCTTTCGATTTCCTTGACAGCAATCTTGAGGTCTTTGTCCAAACTCTTCCCACTCTTCCTGTTTTGCTTTCCTAACTTCCTCTTTGGCGATAGTTCTTTTACTCACGTAATCTATCCTATCCCGTTGTCTCTTTGTTTGCAAGTATTTCTTCCAGGCATCTTTCTTTTTCTTTGATCTTAGTCTTGACATTCTTATTCCACCATGCTGTTCTTTTTCTATCTCCTTTAATTTGTTTCCTACCACAGACCTCTTCAGTACAAATGAGGAGTGTTTCTATATATATTTGCCACTTTTCTTCTATTGTGCTTTCCTACAGATCCATCTGCCTTTCACTGATAGATCTTTTTATCCTGGACTGTTTTTTTAGTTCTTCTATTTTGAGTTTAGTAGCTTTCTTCCTTTCCTTTTCTGTTTGTTTTCTTCAGTTAATAATCTCATTTTTGGCTATCACTAGGTGATGATCATAAAATCTTTGTTTTATCCATTGTACTGTAAAAAAGTATACCTGTTTTACTAGGCGAAATATGACAATAAGTGACAACTCCACTAATAAAGACAGAACAAACACGTGACGTTCCGGGTATAACCCTTCGTCAGACAACAAACGAGAAATATTTAGAATCTAGATCTAAGTAATACCTCCGGCATCACACAATGTGATGTCAGAAAGAAAAACATGAGGGAGAAAGGAGAAAGAAAAAGACAGTGATGTTAAGAAACGTAGCAGACGGGGGGTGTGAAAAAAGAGCGAGAGTGGAAGGTTCAGATCTAGAATGAAATAAAAATATGAAAATAAGTAAGTAATAAAAGGTGAGAAGGAGATAGAGAGAATGAGAGAGAGAGAGAGAGAGAGAGAGAGAGAGAGAGAAAAAGAGAGAGAGAGAGAGAGAGAGAGAGAGAGAGAGAGAGAGAGAGAGAGAGAGAGAGAGAGAGAGAGAGAGAGAGAGAGAGAGAGAGAGAGAGAGAGAGAGAGAGAGAGAGAGAGAGAGAGAGAAGAGAGAGAGAAAGAAAACAGGAGAGTGGGGAGAAAGAAAGGGAGAGAGAGACGTGTGAGTATGGGAAACAAGAACGAAAAAATAGGATAAATGTAAGACTAGATCTATATCTCACTGGGTCTAGAAAGAAGAAATGATAGGATAAATGTAAGATTAGATCTATATCTCACTGGGTCTAGAATGAAAAAATGATAGAGAATGAATGAAAGCAAGTATCAATCAAGACAAAAATTTACACTGAAGGTGCGAAATGTATATAAATTACAAATTTATCGATGTAATAAGGGAAGAGAGTAAACAAGTTATCTGAAATTTCAAAAAATGCCACTTAAAACTAGCTGATGCCATCCAAGGAATCAAAATTTCAAACTATTTTGGTTTGATAAACTGTCTATTCTGTTTAAGAAACTGTGCGCAAAGATCCTCTGTAAATGAGTGAACGTAAAAGAAATATAAATTCAAAATAAAATTTGTTTGTTTTCTACCATTGAGTAATCTACATTTAGACAATCACTAAGTGTGAACTACTAAAAATTTCGGGATAGCAAGGGGTGGGGGGCAGGGTTAGGATGGGATAGTTTCATGGGGGTGGTGGGGGAGCGGATGGTAGGGTAGAGGATTGAAGGGTCAGGATCTGACTTTTACAAATTTTATTTTCATTTACATTTCTTGACGTAAACAACATATCTGAAATTTTCAGTTTCTTACCATTACGGAATAGACCTTATTTTATCACCAGGAGAAATAACTTGAAATTTTGATTACTTGGATGGCATCAGCTAGTCCTAAGTGGCATTTTTTTGAAATTTCAGATAAGTTATTTACTCTCTTCCCTTATTGTATCGATAAATTTGTAATTTATATACATTTCGCACCTTCAGTGTAAATTTTTATCTTGATTGATACTTTCATTCATTCTCTATTATTTCTTCTTTCTAGACCCAGTGAGATTTAGATCTAGTCTTACATTTATCCTATTTTTCGTTCTTGTTTCCCTAGACCCAGTGAGATATATATCTAGTCTTCATTCCTATTTTTTTTCATTCTTGTTTCTCATACTGACTTTCCTCTCTCTCTCTTTCTCTCTTCCTGCCTGTTTCTTTCTTTCTCTCTTTCACTCACTCACTCTCTCTGTCTCTCTCTCTCTCTCTCTCTCTCTCTCTCTCTCTGTCTCTCTCTCTCTCTCTCTCTCTCTCTCTCTCTCTCTCTCTCTCTCTCTCTCTCTCTCTCTCTCTCTCTCTCTCTCTCTCTCTCTCTCTCTCACACACACACACACACACACACACACACTCTCTCTATCTATTTCTCTCATTCTCTCTATCTCCTTCTCACCTTTTATTACTTACTTATTTTTCATATTTTTATTTCATTCTAGATCTGAACCTTCGACTCTCGCTCGTTTCTTCACACCTTCTGACATCATTGTGTGATGCCGGAGGTATTACTTAGATCTAGATTCTAGATATTTCTCGTTTGTTGTCTGACGAAGGGTTATACCCGAAACGTCACGTGTTTGTTCTGTCTTTATTAGTGGAGTTGTCACTTATTGTCATATTTCGCCCTTGACTTCACTCCACTGTGGCTCCTTCGTATTATAACTATTATGTAGTCTGTCATTGACTTTTCTCATCTGTCTTCATTTACTTTTGTATATTTGTGGATATCTTTATGAAGAAAAAATGTGTTAGCTATTTTCATGTTATTCTTTGGGCAAAATCTATTAGTCTCTCTCCATTTGGAGAAGTTGTTGTCTCCCTTCTTTACCTATTACTCCTCCTGATGTTTCTACATTGTTGCCCACTCTAGCGTTTAAATCTCCTAAAACCATTATTCCTGTTTGGGTTTGAGACTCTCTGCAGCTCTTTGTAAATCGTTTTCGAAGATAGTCTTTTTCATCTTTGGTGGCATCTTCGTTTGGTCCATAAGCTATGAATAACTTAATTTCTCTTCCTTTTGGTTTAATATTTAACTCTAATAAATAGCTGTGGGCTTATAAATGTCCAACTTTATTATAGCATTTCATGCCTTTTATGCATTCAGGAGGACCTACTCCTGCTCTAGCTCTTTCTTTGACATCTACTGAGAAGATTAAAATATGATTTGGTCCTACATTTTCTATTCCTTGTCCTTTTTTCTTTGTTTCTGTAATAGCTAAAATGTCTACTTTGAAATTTTCCATTTCTTCAGTTAATTCTAACTCTTTTCCATTAATTGCCCTAACATTCCATGTTCCAAAAATCCCAGTCCGTTTTCTTTTCCAGAGTCGTCTTCGAAAGTTTAAGCCTAGTATATCATTGTATATATTACTCTGAATCATGTTGTTTTGGATAAAAGGAAGGATTAGCCCACTGTACCCTAGGTAGATGGTGGGGCTATGACCTTGAGGCCCCCTACCGGGCCTTGTTATTTTCTGTCAGGGTTAACTCCCTTAGCCTTTAGTCATTCAAGACCAGCCTACAAGGCAGCAGGTTGTTATTTTCTGACAGGGTTAGCTCCCTTAGCCTTTGGTCTGTCAAGACCGGTCTGCAAGGCAGCATGTTGTTTTTTTTTCAAGGTTAACTCCCTTAGCCTTTGGTCAGATAAGACCTGTCTGCAAGGCAGCAGGAGGCTGTGGAGGGTGGGACCATCGACTCCCATTACATGTGCTTACCTGTCCACTGCCAGGAGTGACATTACATGGCACCAAAAAGGTGCCCAGTCATGTGATGACCCATCACGTAGATTCCATCAGTAAGCCTCATAACAATAGAAACCAAATGTATATATGTAATAAAACAAATATAAGAAAGTGAAAAAAAAAGAATAGAGGAAAAAAAAGGGGGAAATAAGGCAATGAAGGATGAGGTAAAGCTGTTAATGAGCAGAGACAGCCAGACAAATGAACAGGGAAAGAGAGACATAGAGAGAGAGAGAGAGAGAGAGAGAGAGAGAGAGAGAGAGAGAGAGAGAGAGAGAGAGAGAGAGAGAGAGAGAGAGAGAGAGAGAGAGAGAGAGAGAGAGAGAGAGAGAGAGAGAGAGAGAGAGAGAGAGAGAGAGAGAGAGAGAGAGAGAGAGAGAGAGAGAGAGAGACAGAGACAGAGACAGAGACAGAGACAGAGACAGACACAGAGACAGAGACAGAGACAGAGACAGAGACAGAGACAGAGACAGAGACAGAGACAGAGACAGAGAGACAGAGAGACAGAGAGACAGAGAGAGACAGAGAGAGGGGGTAGAAATTGTACTGCTTTTTTGTAATGATGAATTAATGATATTGTAGTTTTCTGTTGGGGCCATGAGGGTGGCACTACCACATTGATTTTTAAGACCATGTTCCGCATGGAACCTGTCACGCCAAGTACCATAGCACTGGCGGACAGCCGTGACTGATATGTATAGGATACTCTGATAGTCACTGGAGTTAAAATAAGAAGGAACAGGTTTTGAGTGACAGTTTCTGATGTCGGGGAGGTGTTAGGCAAAGCGGTCAGCCAAGCGAAGACCAGTTTCCCCAATGTACCTCATAGGACATCGTTTACAAGAAAGGGTGTAAACGATGTTTCTGCTAAATCATGTAAAGGCTGAAGTGACTTTCAGTTCATGGTTGGGAAGGATATGGATACCACTTCCTCAACACATGGGCAGGTATTACACCGTCTCCTGCCACACTGGCGAGTGCCTGTGTAGGAAGGAGTATGTAACCTGCTGTGGACCAGGAGATCACGAAGATTCCTGCCCCGCCTGTAAACAGAAAGAGGCGGATCAGAGAACACATCTATTGTGATGGGATCATTTTGAAGGATGGAATAATGTTTTGAAATCAAGACCTTTATGATTTTATTGTAAGGATGATATGTCATGATAAGCTTCACTCGGTCATTAGAGCTTTGCTTGAGTTTAGGTATGACCGAGAGTGTTGTAGTGTTTGAATGCGATACAGAGCAGATGAAATGGTATGTTGTGGAAATCCTCGAAAGAATTCATCCATTCCCCGGCCTGTTCTGCGAAGTCTATGTTATCCTGACAGAGACGACGAAGACGCAGAAATTGGGAGAAAGGGATTGAATTCTTACAGCCGACAGGATGAGAAGAGGAATATGGAAGGTAGATGTAACTGTCAGTTTCTTTGTAATGGATGGAGGTAGTGCGTGAGCCATTCGACAAGATCACCCCTGATGTCCAAAAATGTCACTTCAGATGTGGATATGTGAAAGGTGTAAGGTATCGCTGGATTGAATGATTGGACAAACTTGATGTATTCTTCAAGTTCGTCCTTGGCCATAGAGCAGAAGCCTATGCCATCAGAATAGTAGTAGTAGTAGAAGTAGCAGTAGTAGTAGTAGTAGTAGTAGTAGTAGTAGTAGTAGTAGTAGTAGTAGTAGTAGTAGTAGTAGTAGTAGTAGTAGTAGTAGTAGTATTTTATTACTGCTGCTGCCACTACGACTAGTACTACGACTACTACTACTACTACTACTACTACTACTACTACTACTACTACTACTACTACTACTACTACTACTACTACTACTACTGCTACTACATATACTACTACATATACTACTACATATGCTACTACATATGCTACTACATATACTACTACTACTACTACTACTACTTCTACTACTACTACTACTACTACTACTACTACTACTACTACTATTACTACTACTACTAGTACTTCTACTACTACTACTACTACTACTACTACTACTACTACTACTACTACTACTACTACTACTACTACTACTACTACTACTACTACTACTACTACTACTACTACTACTACTACTACTTTATTTTGTGTATTTGTCCTTGAGATTTCTCTGGTTTTGCTTTACCGCATTTTGATGTTCTGGATCAAGACTTTTTAAAAAGATAACAGGATTTGAGTCCTTCGATTCTGTTTCCATTTTTTTTTACAAATCGAAAGCAACTTAACCAGTTCGTTTCCGGTTCGTAAGCATACAAGTCATATATATATATACACACACACTCATATATATTATGTATATACTAGCTGAGAAGTCCAATAAGCTGTAGGCCTGAATCTACTTCTAGATCGAGACGTAAAGTCAAAGTGACAACTCTACGCAGCGGAACAAAGTCAGAAAGATAAGTGACACAAAGTGACAAATCTACGCAGCGGAACAAAGTCAGAATGAAAAGTGACAAATCTACGCAGCGGAACAAAGTCGGAATGAAAAGTGACAAATCTACGCAGCGGAACAAAGTCAGAATGATACGTGACGCAAAGGTAGCAGTAGCAGTCGTAGTAGCAGTAGCAGTAGTAAAAGTAGTAGCAGTAGCAGTAGCAGTAGCAGTAGCAGTAGCGGTGGTAATACAGTGCTAGTAGGTAGCAGTAGAAGTAGCAGTAGCTAGATAGATGGTGAGCGAGCAATAGACAGTTAGCAGTAGCCAGTGGAAGTAGCAGTAGAGTAGCAGGTAGGCAGTAGCAAGTAGTCAGTAGAAGTAGCAGTAGGGAGAAGCAGTAGAAGCTAGTAGTAGTAGTAGGAGTAGTGGTAGTAGTAGTAGGAGACGAGAGTAGTGAGGGGGGGGGGGGGGGGGGGGTTGGGGTAGTAGTAGTAGTAGTAGTAGTAGTAGTAGATAGAAGTAAGTAGTAGCATAGTAGTAGTA
>JAXRKP010000717.1:0-10000 GCA_037039925.1 Doris montereyensis
CGGAACAGTTTCAATACTGTTATTTCTTTCTTTACATTGTGGCGTTGGTGGCCGAATGGTTAGGCTTCTGGATTGGGGATCATAAGGTGCTGAGTTCGAATCTGGCAAGGGATGTTGTGTTCCATGGGAAAGACATTTAACACGCATTTCCCCCACTCAATCCAAAAGCAAATGGGTACACTAGCTTGGGAGTTAGAATCTGCGTCAAACTAGCCTTATATTTGAAATGACTGTTATCCTCTATTTCGCATCACGCTATAGAAGCCCGGATGAACTTCACTACTATCTTTGTGTATATATCAATTATTATGCTTCTGTGCCTGGCACAATGTTAATTGTTTTCAAACGTTAGTCACAGTTTTCCAATTAAAAGAGAATGGGTTACTTACAAGTAATGAAAAAATTCATTAACCACAAGAAGAAGAAGAAAAACTCAATCAAAGAAGACAGAACAAGTATGACTTTTTTTTTTAAATGTGGACTTATCTTTTGCCCTTTATCATTTTTAACTTCACTCCCATGTGGCAGCCTTTGTGTTCGTGTACGTGGTAATCTCTGTAATAGTTTCGAACACTCCTTCGTGCATTCAACTGATTAGATCAGGTCTCTCTGTCAACATTTGGTCATTGATTTGTGGGCTCGTGATCAAAGAACCGTTTACAAAGTAGACCCGTTCCTTCAATTTGACAAATTTACCTTCTCTTATCAAATCAAAGCGTGAGTATGTATGTATGTATGTATGCATGTGTGTGTGTGTGTGTGTGTGTGTGTGTGTGTGTGTGTTTGTTCATTTGTGTGTGAGTGCATGTTCTATTTACCGATAAAGTATAGCGCAATTAATTTTGTATTGAATTTGATATTCGACTAGCATTAAGTAATGATATTAATATACCAAAGCTAATAATACAAATCACAAGCCTATTTTCTCCAGTAATTCATGAATCTTTCATCTTTGACTCTTCTGATTAACTTCCAATAAATGTCATTCGATGGATGGAATGTGTTATGAATCACACTTTTAGTTTGATTCCATTGTTCTGGTTCTTTAGTGTTTAGTTATTACAGGTATGCTGACAGAGAATCCTTATGTTTTCCTCTCGCCTAAAAAGAGCTAAGGTCCAGGGTTCAATTTCTAACGAAGACATGTACATAATTACCCATTTTTTTCGGTGGAAAATCTCTCTATACTCGGCCTCATCCGAATCTAACTCTCGAGCACAGGAAAACGAAAATCGAAACGCCTCGACAGTTTAATGAGTTCTTCAGACAACTATCAAAGTCTCCAAGACCTAAACCAAAGTTTTTGTTAAGAACTCTTAAAAGTGCACACGATTACCATTGAAATATAATGAATAACTGCCATTACGATTCACTGAAAAAAGAAAAATTCAACACGGAAAATACTATTTGACGTTAGTTTCTTCTTTCCACGAATAAGATTAATTCAAACCAAGATACACGTAATTAGTATTCATATATATGTGTACATGATATTCTGTGCTCTTTACCATACTGTCTGAAGTGTATTTGTATGTTTTGCACTTGGCAGATTGAGTTGATCAATTTACCAATTAGACGGTAGGTTAAAGTCATAGAGATTGACAATTGAGTTGTTCTATCCGAAAATAAATTTCAGGTAACCATACTTTGAACTTTGACATGGCGCTTGGATAACTTTCAAAACTGTCAAGAATCTTCAACAGTCACTGTATGACTACATCACCTGTCATTTGCCGTTCATTCCGGCATAGAACTAGATCTAGGTAGGAGATGAAGTCTATCTAAAATATGGATGTAATTGTCTTTTCATGTAAAGTGATTTCCAAGTAAAAGAGTTAACAGCCACAAAATTTGTAATTAATATTTATATATATATATATATATATATATTAACAGCCATAAAATTTATATATATATATATATATATATATATATATATATATATATATATATATATATATATGTATGTGGGCAAAAAACCTGTAACTTTTTCGTCCATGCACCGACAGCACTAGGCACTAGCTCCATATTATTGATTATCAGGAGATCTGTATTGCATGTATTTAGTATTAGAAAATCCATTTTTTACAGTACTAGAATATTCATATTATTTAGCATTAGAAAATCTATTTTTATACAGTACTAGGATATTCATATTATTTAGTATTAGAAAATCCATTTTATACAGTACTAGGATATTCATATTATTTAGTATTAGAAAATCCATTTTATACAGTACTAAAATATTCATATTATTTAGCATTAGAAAATCCATTTTATACAGTACTAGAATATCCATATTATTTAGTATTGGGATATACATTTTATTTGATATCAGATAGTGTCAGAAGATCCCTATTGCTAAGTGTCAGGAGGTCCACGTTATCTCATATCAGGAGATTATCTTATTTAGTGTCAAGGCTTCCAGTTAATTGTGCATAATGGGAGCCATATAATTCAGTATCAGGAGATCCATATGATTTAGTCTCAGGAGATCCATATAATTTAGTTACACGAGATCCACATAAATAAGTTTCAAAGATCCATATGCTATAGTATCAGGAGATCCATATCATTTAGGATAATGGAGATCCACATTTTTAAATATGAAAGTATCCATATGATCGAATATCAAAGAGGTTCATTTATATTTAGTATCAACTGATCCATATTATGTAGTTTAAGGACAATATTATTATAACCTTTTGGAGATCCAAGTTATTAAGTTTCAGGAGATCTACATTATTTAGTATCAGGAGATCCATATTTAGTATCAGGAGATCCACATTATTTAGTATCAGGAGATCCATATTATTTAGTATCAGGAGATCCATATTATTTAGTTTCCAGGAGATCCATATTATTTAGTATCAGGAGATCCATATTATTTAGTTTCAGGAGATCCATATTATTTAGTATCAGGAGATCCATATTATTTAGTACCAGGAGATCCATATTATTTAGTATCAGGAGATCCATATTATTTAGTTTCAGGAGATCCATATTATTTAGTATCCAGGAGATCCATATTATTTAGTATCAGGAGATCCATATTATTTAGTATCAGGAGATCCACATTATTTAGTATGAAGAGATCCACATTATTTAGTATGAAGAGATCCACATTATTTAGTATCAGGAGATCCATATTATTTGTATGAAGAGATCCACATTATTTAGTATCAGGAGATCATTATTTAGTATGAAGGATCCACATTATTTAGTATCAGGAGATCCACATTATTTAGTATGAAGAGATCCACATTATTTAGTATGAAGAGATCCACATTATTTAGTATGAAGAGATCCACATTATTTAGTATCAGGAGATCCACATTATTTAGTATGAAGAGATCCACATTATTTAGTATGAAGAGATCCACATTATTTAGTATCAGGAGATCCACATTATTTCGTATCAGGAGATCCATATTATTTAGTATCAGGAGATCCATATTATTTAGTTTCAGGAGATCCATATCCTTTAGTATCAGGACATTTATATCATTTAGTATCAGGAGATCCATATTATTTAGTACCAGGAGATCCATATTATTTAGTACCAGGACATCTATATCATTTAATTTCAGGAGATCCATATTAGTTAGTTTAAGGTGATCCATATGATCTTATCTCAGGAACGGGTGTCTTTAGCAGGAAATGGAAGTTTTAGACAAAATAATGACCTCTTCTGATGTCGATTCACCTACCTGGACTAGTAGGTTTTACTCGAGAAAAAAAAAAAGCCACGAGAAAACTGTTCAACTTGTCGGGGCTTGAACCGACGACCTTTTCGTTAAGATGCCCAAGCCTTGCCTCTGGACTAACGAGTCCCCAAACACTAAAACGCATTGAAAACCAAAAGGAACAAAATATGACTCATATGCAACTTCTTGACTCCCAGACGCTTCTACCTTGTGGGATCGTGAAGTACGAGATTAGCTTTGTGTCATGCAAGGAGGAGATCATGGATCGAACTCAGACACGGATCTTTACGTAATCTTGATATTTTGTCTAAACGGTAGACATATCTTTTCTGATATTGAGTGTCAACAATCTACCGCCCTAGTCTGAACTACAATGGACAATTATTAAGTATATGTCGGAAATTCCGCGTGCCCGTGCTCTAAAGTTAAAATTCTAATGGCGTTAATAAAGCCTCTCTCAGAATTTCAATATCCTTCGCTCTAACTTACGCTAAGCTGGAAAAACGTGGATAATGGTGGACGCTGCTAAAAGAGGTAAACAAACAAGCAACTGAAACAAAATTAATAATGACGGACCAGAAGGAGATTTTGACTTTTTCCATTGTCAGCTTCAAAATTGTTGGTGGTATTCATTCAACGGGGAATATATGAATTAACCTCATTTTTATTTCTTGAAGGGCAATCTTATAGTAAAATTGAATAGCTGTTGAGCTAGCAACGTTTCTTCAAGGCCATGGGACAGGAGCTTATCCCGGTTTCTGTAGCGTGAGGCGGAACAAGTTAATAATCCCTTCCTTGACGCAGGTTTTGTTTCTCTCGCAAGGTAGTGTTTGTACCTATTCACACCTGGGTCAAGTGGAAATGTGTGTCAAGTTCCCAAGGAACACACCGTCATAAATAACTTTGCTAGGATTCGAATCCGGAAACTCATGGTCCCGAGTCAGGCAGCCTTACCACTCAGCCATCGACGACAATAGCTGTTGGAGCTTCTTCTTTTTAAAATGACTGGTTCAAATGAGACAATGAAATGTCTGTCGGGCGTGATCAATTAGGAAAATATATAATACATGTAGCTCATTTTATCGACATGCCTTTTCATTTATCTTTTCGCTTTCATACTTGCCTTGCTCTTTTTCAATGCAGCCACAAATACATTCACGACTAGTATTCAATCATGAGTTAAATAAATGCAATAATATATTCAAGAAAAACAACTGGGAGGCCATGGGATGTTAGCTTGGATGCATGGCTCATACAGTGGAGACGCAGAATCGAATCCTCCTATGAAATGAGCAATAAAGCAACGAAGAATGTTTTCCCTTCAGATAATCCCCCGCCCTCCTCAATCCCAATTTCACCAGCCTCTTAATATTCATAAGTAAATAGAATCTTTAAGTACAGAAAGATGAACGCATAACTCAAGAGCTTCAGTCTATTTATGGAGTATGTATAATTTTCATCGGCAAATTTTAACCTGTATAAAATGAAAAATTCAGAAGGGATGTGCGAAACCAGGAGCCAGATAACATCTTGCAATGCATGTGAGAAATCCGAACAAAAATAAACATAGACCCCTAACCCCCCCGCCCGCCCCTTACCGCGATCCTCCTCAAAGTAAACGAAAATACAGCAAGAACGAAACAACTGACCGCTTGTCCCCACTGGTAATCCCGGGCATAACAAGAAAAACAAACCTCATCCCGAAACCGCCCCCCTACCCGACCGACAAAAAAAATCATTCTTTCTTGTTACTATGATGTTCATTTCCTATTTTGTAATCTTAATATGGTTGCCATTGATATTTGCTGAGATGTTACACTCTCTTTGTCTTTCGACAACGCCATTATCATTTCCCCTTTGACTGATAAAGTAAATTGCATCGTTCATTACTGAATGAAGGCCGTTATTAGCGTTACTGTCTGCCTGTCTTCGTTTCATCACCCGCGTTCTAAAGTCAAAATCAAATGAATGTGAAGTATAAATTAACAAAATGAATGCGCATCGAAAATCATGGAGTAACAGTGGAACAAACTTGGGGATGTGTATACGAAATAGAATTGCTATGAAATTGCTCTGGTTATCAGAGACACGGTGATCTAATGGTAACCAACCGAACTTGAGACAGCGAGACGCAGATTTCAAATCCTGGTTCCGCTAGGACCAATATTTAATCTTTAAGACATACGTGTCTCTTCATTCCGCCTTTGTGCAAACTGCCATCTTCTGTCGCTGGGACCGCAAAAACCTGCGAGAGAGCAGTGTCGTGGTCTGTGCACTGAGTAATCGTGTATCACCTGTTCAATTTCACTCCAGACATCAGGACATGCTCCTGCTCTTTGATGGACCTGCAGGCTTTGAAGAATCTCCTCTGTTAACCCTTCAGCAACGCAGGCGTGAAGAACGCGATCATCACGTGTATTTGAGAGGGTGTTGAGATACCTGTTTTTTGTGTTTCTATACTTTTAGCAAGACATAGATCAAAGGACAAGTACTCGTTGAACAGGTACAAGAAACATTAATATTCATAATATGTGGGCATAAGGCAATTAATTGTTTTGGTGCGATTTTTTTTTTATCAGTTGGTGAAGTTTAATTTCTGCATTTCTTGTTTAATGTTTAAATTTCAGATAGATTTAACGTGAGAAGTGCCTACTTGTAACGGTGTTGAGTTAAAAGTGCTCACTGGTAAGGAAGTCAGCAAAATCATGTCAATGAACACTTTCATATTATGATTGTACAGGTCATTCTTTCTTAGGCATTATAACTGAGAGATAGCGGAATCAAAGGTTAAAGTACAGAAAAAATATAATCCCATCAGCCGTTGACATAAAGGGCAGAAATTGCAACTGTTGTATGTGAAGCAAAAATAATCTGAACATACAATTTTCGTGATTGTGTGGGCTGATTACATTAAAATCCTTCCGTCGATGCAGCCATTTAATCCAATGTTCTCCTTCCTTGTGTCCAGAGAGAATTATGTTGAAGAGCGCGCAAGTTTGTCCTGGGGTGTGGAAGGGTGGCAGATATGCTGGTCAAGTTGAAGCGTTTGCATTCAATTTTATTTAACTGCACTTTAATTTAATTTTAGATTAAGTCTTCGTTGTTGTTATTGCTTGTTGTTGTTTTTATTTTTAATACATGTACAAAGACATATCTTCTAGACATTGTTATGCTAGATCAGGCCCTGGACGATGAGAGATTGAACTCCCCCCAACAACAACTACAGCCCGATTAAACCATGAAAGGAAATGCCCCGTGTTTTGCATGTTTTAGATCCTTATATACGTCTTGGCCAGGAGTTGATTATTGTCACCTGTTCCGCTTCACGCTATAGAAACCGGGATAAGCTCCGGCTCTATATGTCTCAAGGGCCTTGAAAGAACTTTACTTATACGTCGTGTACACTGAACCTCCGAGTTTCTCAGACATCTCCAGTATGCTTTGGCTCAAGGGTAAGATTAGGATCACGAGGGTTTCGTTTCGTTTGTTTGTATGTTTGTTTTTGAACCTGAAAGAATCATCTAGTAATTTGCATCATGTCCATCCCTGAATTTGAACCCAAGGGCAGATTTCATTGTCATTCTATTGAAATGAATGTCTAGTGCTTTAGTGTTAATTTATATAGACTTTGATCGACATACACAGTTCTAAATATAAAATCAAACTGGTTTCGTAGTTAGCTCGGTTCATGCCGACGCAGAGGTCGCGGGTTCAATCCCCATGGTGATCAAGATGTTCCTGTCTATCCCTGTCTATTTGTTTTGTCTTTATTTCTATGGGATATTGATATTATTTCATGTCATTGTTCAAAATATAGACACAAGACAGTGTAGTATTATAGTCAAATATTTGTAGAGAATGTTGAAAAGTTTGTTGTTTCTAAATATAAAATCAAACTGGTTCTAGGACACCAGGAGAAACCAAATTAGCTCGTCGTTGTTGAATTATCATGAAAGACAGTGTTACCAGAGCTCCATTTAATAGAATGCAGTTGGATTGGATGCTTGGGGACTCCGTGGTCAAGAGTTCAATCGACATGGTCAATCAAGAGAGTCGTGGTTTCTATCCTGACGGATTTGAAATTTTGTTTGACTCAAGTCCCATTCCTTATCAGGTAGGGCGGAGGGAGGGGGGGGGGTCGACATAGCCCCATCGGAAACCCATGATTAAAAGGGGGTCCAGTGTCGACCACAACACTTGCACGTTAAATATCGCTTGGCTGTTAAGAGGAGTCAGGGAATCATGAGAGAGCTCCCACTGAGATCTCCTTAGTAGTTGTGGATGAAGTCAAATATTTGTTCTAGAGAATGTTATTAAAGCTATTTGTAAAGATATTGTTTCTCGAAAGTGATATGAAGGTGTTTAAACTTAGCAACCTAGATTCTGACCAGGAGGAAACTCAAATATAGCTGCTAGTCGTTGTTGAATTATCATGAGACAGTGTTACCAGAGCTCCATTATAATAGATGCAGTTGGCATTGTACAAAGTGCTTGGGGACTCCGTGGTCAAGAGGTAAGGTGTCGAACCAAAAGACTAGAATGCAGTGGTTTCTAGAGACAGAGAGAGAGAGCGTGAGAGAAAGAGACAGACAGACACAGAGACGAGATTTGAAAGAGAGTTATGAGAGAGAGTCCCATTCCTTATCCAGGTAGAGAGGAGAGGAGAGGAGAGAGAGAGGACAGTCAGACAGACAGACAGACAGACCCAGACATCGGGGACAGGCAGACAGACAGATGACAGAAGAGACTCAGAGTAGAGAGAGACAGACCACAACACTGTGCACGTTAAATAGAGAGAGAGAGAGAGAGGAAGAGAGAGAGAGAGAGAACCCCCATCCAAGACTCGATATCTCCTTAGTAGTTGTACAGAGAGAGAGAGAGAGAGAGTTAAATAAGATGAAATTAAATTAAAACCAAATCCAGATTATTATAGCTAAGTGAGAGAGTTCAGTGGATACAGAAGATGAAGATTAAATAAATTATAGCTATTTCAAAAGACAGAAATAAGAGAGAGATGTAGAGAGAGTTCGATCGAATGGTAGATATGAAGAGATAAATAAGATCTAAACAGAGAGTGACCGGAGAGAAACAGAGAGAGAGAAGAAAGAAGAGAGAGAAATATGAGAGAGAGAGAGAGAGAGAGAGAGAGAGAGAGAGAGAGAGAGAGAGAGAGAGAGAGAGAGAGAGAGAGAGACAGAGAGAGAGAGAGAGAGAGACAGAGAGAGAGAGAGAGAGAGAGAGAGAGAAAGAGAGAGAGTGAGTGAGTGAGAGAGAGAGAGAGAGAGAGAGAGAGAGAGAGAGAGAGAGAGAGAGAGAGAGAGAGAGAGAGAGAGAGAGAGAGAGAGAGAGAGAGAGAGAGAGAGAGAGAGAGAGAGAGAGAGAGAGAGAGAGAGAGAGAGAGAGAGAGAGAGAGAGAGAGAGAGAGAGAGAGAGAGAGAGAGAGAGAGACAGGGAGAGACAGAGAGGAGAGAGAGACAGAGCAAAACAGACAGACAGACAGAGTCATATACAAAAAGAAAGACGCTGAACGTTCCTTTCCCTACCAAAAAATTAAACAACTAAACACGACCGTTTCGCATTAGAAACTTCAAAAACATACCTGTTAAGCGCCAGCAATCTTAATGTTTCTCATGTATCGTTTTGTAAGACACCAAAAAGTGACAAATGGACATTATTGACTGTGACAGAAAATAGTTTCGGCCAAAAAAGGCACCTAACTCTATTTCCAGTGAGTTGTTTGAACACATCGAAAATACTGAAAGAACTGTCGTCTCAGCAAAAGTCTAGTTTCTTTAAAGGGATTAAATTGACAAAAAAGAATTTTGTTTCGCGTTCAAACGGGAATCGTAGGCGGAGCTGAGTGCTATGCGGCGAAATCTTTTATGAAAACATTGTATTCTTCTCGTGCAAACTTGTGCCATCAGACTTGCCAGTTAGGTCCCGATGTGGAATCTATGGTATAGAGATGGACAGTAGATGGTGGTTGGATTTGAAAGCAAATGTTATGGGTTTGAAAACATCGACGTTGTGTCTTTGGGAGACCTCTGATGACACATTTGCTCCGGAGCTCTCGAACTCAGCGCGTCTGATATAACAGGTAAACCGACAAAACACCGACCTCAGCGCGTTTTGGCATTAACGCGCAGGTTTGAGTGGTATGGAGTATTATCGTGTATTCATAATTTTGTTCAAGGCAATGAGATATATTTAGTGCTATCAAACTCTGCGCACACATTTCCCTTTTGTTTGGGCATGAGATGTTGAAATGTTGTTGAAAGTGCAGTGTGTAATGG
>JAXRKP010000717.1:15000-45000 GCA_037039925.1 Doris montereyensis
TATAGAAACCGAAATAAGCTGCGGCTCTAAGGTAACTGCTTGAAGGAAGGAACATTATTTGTACTATGTCTAGATGGCACCCAATTCTAATTTTACTGGATGTTTTGACATAAGAGGGGGGGGGGCAGATACCACAGTTGAAGTAGAATGGAATACAAAAAGACAAACAAAACAAAACGACACCAAAATACAAAAACTTACAGCAAAACAATGAAATCTAATAAACCAAGAACAAAAAGTCAAAGCAAAAAAATATAAAAAACTCCCCCCCCCCTAAAAAAAACAAAAACAAAAAAAACAAAACCGTCGCAGCACTCAAGTCGTTGCTTATCCATTGTTCTCTATGTTGCGTGCTACTTCCTCTGTGGGCTTGGTTTTCTTTTTTGTTCGTTGTTTTTTATCTGGGGTTTTTTTTGTTCTGTTTTTCTGTTGTTTGTTTTCTTTCTGTTTTTGTTTTTTTTGTTTTTTTTTGTTGTTGTTGTTTGTTGTTGTTGTTTTTTGAATGGATCTAAACAAAAAAATTGTAGAAGTGATACGTTTAGTTCAAATAAAACCATTCATCCCCTTTTATAACGGGACAGGCGTCAGTCTGCGGCACATTAGTAAAGAAGGACGATATTGAAACCAGAACTTAATCACTATGACGAAAATAAACTCATTATGAAAGTGTGGGTTAAAAGCCTAGTCATAACAAGAAATATCAGAGATTTTGAAGAGATAATGATAGAGAAGATGGATTTATAGTCGGTATCCCCGCACAAGTGCAGGCTCACTGATTGTACATCATTATCCCCTGCAGGCCATTTCATTCAAAGTTCTTTTCAACTCCCCGAGGAGCAAACAGTACACAATCCTGTTAGGCACTTCGTACTAACACTCTGACAAGATCTTTCTCTACCTATAGCTGGGTACTCATTCATACATGAGTCCATTGAAGAAAGCAGAGTAAAATACTTTCCCTAAGAGTACAACGTTGTGAAAAAAATAACCCACCTGTGCCAGCCTTGTTGAACCAGTGTCGCCAGGATCACAAGTTCACAACACTAACGGTTCAACTACAACGCTGTAATATGATAATATAATACGTTTTCAAAATTAAAAACTGGATTTCTGTCCGTCTTATATATTCGTATACGGGATGATTATAAAATCCGTACCCAATTTCAGGCCTAATTATTAAATTTTAATGTAAATATATTGATAAAAACTCAAATAATAATGAATAAAGTTGCAGTACATCACGTTTCATTTAGTATCAGTTAGTAACACAGACACTCGCCACTATGTGATCTGTTAGTATCTCGGAAAACTTCGATAATATCATGATCAAGCTCAGCAGGCTCTCTACAGTATATCAGGCGTGATCGAGATTACTGCTTCAGTGATACGTTCCTGTAAATCATTCAGGCTTACGGCTATTGGAGGTACGTAACTCTGTTCTTGACTTATCCCCACAGGAAACAAACAGCCAGGTCTGGTGATCTTGTGGGTCATTTGCAAAATACCTTGCCTTGAAGTCGATATGTCCAGCACGGCCAATTTACATGTTTCGCAAAAGATTATTGAGAAATGTGCAGACGTCAAGATGCTAGTTCGGTGCTGCACCATCTTGTTGAAAAATGTAGTCACCCTCCGCAGCTAGTGAAATATGCCTCTTGAATAGCATTTCCTGGAAATCTTGATGAGTAACATTTTCCCCATCAAAGAAAGGACCATGCAAATCCCCTCCGCTACTGCACAGACGGCATTCATCTCAGGAGAATGACGTTCAACGTTCAGGTTGGCTTGTGTCTTCACACTCGATTCCCCATAACCTCATGTTGTGCCAGTTCTATTGGTTTTGATCGAAACATTAAGATGTGACGTATCTCACCTAACCATAGTTACAATTAATGTGTTCCAATAAGTTTTGATATTACAAATGTTTAAATTTGGGTATGGTTTTTATATTCATCCTGTATAATAAATTAAAAAAATTAGGAAGCAAAGGGGTACTACTCATTTCATCGGCCTTTCTTCCAGATAAAGATGTCAGACATAGCTGCATCCCTTGACAGTTCTTTATTTCTTCCTGAAGTGAAGATATTCACCGTAGAAAAGACTTCAGTAAAGTTTTTAAGAGAATGCTTCGATATCCGGAATAAAGCCGAATATTTTTTTGAATGACCAACATTGTACACATTAATGTATATGTAGTTTTAAGTATTGAAACACGTCTCCTGGAATACAGCCTATGGATTATTTTGATAGTGAAGGAAATAATATTTAAGCCTCATAGAAACAAAGACGGCAAAATGAAAGCATTGATACATTTACTGGTTTGAGCTCGCACATACCTACATTCATTTTCTTCATTTTTGAGGATGCCTTTGCAACTGAATCCATAAATGTGATAAACAAAAGAGGACTTAGGATAAAACCATGTCTTACTCCTACATCTACATCAAATTCTGCAGATATGTTTCCAGCAAATCTCACTGCACATGTTGGTTTATTGTAAACACTTTTAATGGCTTCTATTAAAATTTTGTTCTACATTGCGTTCTTTTAAGGAATACCATAGTTCGTGCCTCCTCGCAGTGTCAAATGCCTTTTCTGTCTATAAAACACAGGCGCAAGTCAATGTTTCTCTCAAGGATTTTTTTTATTATTTGTCTAATTATTTTACGCTTCCATTATTTGGCTGTCTTCTTTCATTATTTCTCCTTTGGCGTTCTTAATTTGTCGCATTGGGCATGCTTTGGTCTTTCTCATGCTCTTCATCCCACCCCCACCCCGCCCCCCAATAACAGCTTTTAATGTCCTTGATAGCTTTCTTGAAGTCTTTATCCAAACTCTTGTTCCTGTTCTGCTTTCCTCATTTCCTTTTGGAGATAGTTCTTTTATTCACTTAATCTATCCCATCAATGCTTTCATTTGCCGATGATTTAGCTCTGTTTGGAAAATCAGAAAGTGAATTTCAATCGAATATCAACATAATGAACAATGAACTGAAAAAAAAGAGGAATGAGAGTAAATGCAAAGAAAACCAAAACAAGGCTAGTAACTAGGGAAGCTAAAACACAAAATGTTTAATTGGGCAGACAGAATTTGGAACAAGTTCAAAGCTACAATTATCTAGGAGTAATGATTAATTCAAAGGGAAAATTAAGAGAAAAATCAGTCAGAGAAACCAAAAGGCAAATGCAATATATAACCGTCTAGGTAAGGCATTTGTCACAAGAATTTGAAACAAGAATTGTCAACAAAAACCAAAATGGCAGTATGCATCACAGTTGATTGTCCTAGTCTCCTCTATGGCAGCGAAACCTGACCTTAAACAGTAGAGAATACAGTAGAGTACAGACAGCTGAAACGAAATATCTAAGAAGAGAAGTAGGAAAAACTAAAAGAGGCAAAATCAGAAACATAACAATAAGAGATCAAACCAAAGCAGATGGCATAAAAATAAGATAGAAATAAATCACTTGAGATGGTTTGGACATGTAAACAGAATAAATGACAATAGAATAGCTAAATCAGTATACAGTGCTAAAGCCCAAGGTAAAAGACCAATAGGCAGATCCCAGAGAAAGTGGGAAGAAGATATAAAAGAGGCATCGAAGCATAGAAATCTAATTTGTTTGGAAGGAAACAGAAAATGCCAGGACAGGGCACCTGGAGAAAGATCATCTCTGGCATCTGAACCCATACACCGAAAGGTAGAATGGGAACTGATAAAGAAAGAAAGAAAAGAACAAGGACGAGGCAATTACAAGGGAAATAGACATAAAAAAAGCGTGGTCATCACATGGATCGAGCCCGCAATCCCTACGTCGGCACCCATCGCCTCACAATGAAAGGAAAATGCTAGCAACCGAGCCAACTTCACTCCTGATTTATTTTGATATAGTACATCATGTACTATCGTCAATATTATGTTCACTATCCTCTCTATACCGTGTGCCATTAAGTGATTTAGACTCTTGCGCTTTATCACAAATATTGTTGTTGTTGTAACAATTTCTTTAGCCTGCATAATAATATGGTGCCTTGTCGACATGTTTTTATTTAATAAAATTTCAATCTTTTCTGTGTATCTTTCGAAATGAATGCATTTCCGACCTTGATTTAATTCGTATTACATTGCTTTCTCATTTTTTAAAGGACACAAATTAATCCGAATTTTTTATGTTATCTCAATATGGCTGCGCCTGTTGACCCTTCCAAACAAGCTTGCTGTAACTGTAAATACAACTACGATAGAATGCCTGTAAGATATATTGGGAGACAGCCTATACAGAAGGCCAAAACATTGTATGAGATTTGCCAACAATTAGTGGATTCAGGAGTTGGTCGAGTCGCTTATCGCCGAAGACATGCAGACAACTGGCCGATGCAAACAAGTTTTTATAGGCTTAGCAAAGTGGTTCCCGACAAAACATGTTCAGTAAGTTGAGTAACGTTTTTGAGTTAAATAGATGGAAGGGTAGCATTCCCTGACTTAAGCTCTAAGTTTGATGGATTCTTGTACATACCTACCAATCTTGATCTCAACCGACCTAGAAATCTAGGTTTTGTGATTTGCATAGCGTGTTTTGAAATAATAAAGTGGTTATTCGGACCCGGGTCCCAATAACACCCACACTATTCGACACGCTTGGGCCTATTGGGACACGGACTATTTATATATGTAAAATGACGTCATAACCTAAACTAAACAGCGCATGCCCAGAACTTCAAAAAAAAATAATTTCCTGGTAGCCTACTCCATAATGACGTAGTGTAGCACCTACTGGAATATCTACCTATTAAAAAATACATAAAATGGGTAATAAAAATCGCGACCCGTGCTCCCGAAATGAGACTGGGGTATGAAAGGTCTACTTTTACTTTTTTTCGAATGAAATATGACCGCTAGAAATTGAAGTCTTCTTCGCTCAAGGCCGTGAGATGGCCTTGCTTCGCTACGATTGAAACTGAAATTACGTGTCTTCAACTTCAATTTTCTAAAAATATATTTTTAGACATAGATTCTAGATCTAGATCTGTGTGTCCCAATAAAAACCCGGGTCCGAATAAAACCCACACTATTGGGACACAGGTCCGAATAAAACCCACGCTATTGGGACCCGAGTCCAAATAAGGACAGCCTTGAAATAAAAACAAGGTCGTGAATCAAAGATAGATTATATCTAGATCTATCACTATTTATAGTACATTTTTACTGGTGAAATGGTCAGCTCGGCAAAGAATGATGCTGAGAACAATAAAATGACGCGTTACCACGGAATGTACTCGAGTACTGGCAAGTACTAAAACACTACTCGATTCGCCATTCATAAACTGCAATACATGCATTACTAATGATGAATAGCATTTTTTTTCTCTCAGAGGTACCTGCCATTAATGACAAAAAGTCACTCCGATCTAGATTTACTATTTAAAATCAGCTTTGATTTTAGTTAGTAAAGGAGGAATTTTGATTGTTGATTGTGATAGATTTTACAATTTAATATAAAGGGAAATAATAGGAAGGAGTTCTAGTCAGGTACCAATCAAAGGACATAATAAAGAGGGTTTATTTTGAAGTTGTGAGATAAAAAGTTGGAGTTTGGTTTTTGTAGGGGATAAAGAAAGAGTATGAGGCTCTTGAGAAATACTCTGTAAGGTATGCTAATTTGCATAAAACTGCATTATAATAGATGCTGTGTACTGAATAAATCATTGTTTCTTTAGAAAAAAAGTAAACTTGGTATACTTTAGTATGGTAACATGACAATGTATTGTATTCAAAAGATGAAAAGATCCCCCCCCCCCCCTTACTAAAATCAAACAAAAACATTGTTCAGTTTGTATGCTGTTTCCTTTTCATGGCTACCTCCCTTGTGAAAGAGATTACATAATGTTTGTGAAGTTGCACATTTTGTAATTTTTTTGTATTTGAATGCAAAGATGCGATACGATTAAGACACTCCTTTCTTTAAGCTGACTAGGTCCAACTGTGTAGGCATTCTAAATTTAAATAGAGTCCAAGTACGAATACATATTTCAGCCCCATGATTTGAGGCTCGCTTAAAAAATATCATGTTTAATTACAGAAAAAATAACCAATCTATTACCATCCCTTACCCCCCCCCTCGTCCCCCCCCCCCTCCCTCCCTCCCCCCCTCCCATACAATCAAGAGTTTATAGGCTCGACTCGCTATTTCTAGATGAACTATTGTGTCCAAAAAAGTGTTGTTTTTTTCAATGGAAATGTGATTTTATGATATCTAAAGATGGTTTGATATATATGTAATGTGTATGTTTACTTCTCGTTGAATTTTACTCACTGGCGAAAAATAAATATAAGATACTGAGTATGGTGCTCCTCCCAAATAACATGTTATTATGTAGTGTTATGTAACTTAAATTATAACTCTATTGAGTTTCACGTTTTGAAATAAGGTCAATATATTATATTTAAATAAACAAACAAAAATCGGTGCTACTTTAGTTGATGGTTTACCATCATGTTTTTTGTTTTAGTTGACGGTCTACTACTTGACTGGCACAAAATTTGCTTTTGGCGACGGTCTACCGTTAAATTGGGGTCTACCTTGTCCTGTCGGTGGTCATATAGGGATTGTTTTCTGCGAGTTGTTTAATAATGGTGGGGCTGTACCATTATTTTAGTTGACGGTAACAGCTTAAAATTTCCCCTCTGCATTTACACATTAAAAATGGCGACAGCTCAGGCAGACCCTAATTTCACGGTAGGCTGTCAACTTAATTATCACCCAAAAGTCAATCATTTGTGATTCAAAGGTTTGTCCCAGTCCGATATATACCACACTGTCTTTGTAAGTGACATTTATACTGTTTGTGTTCAAGAAAGCAATTTGTTGTCTTGACTCTCTGATTGTGTCAGATTGATGGACATGACTGAATCCTGTGTTGTACAGTCCCAAAATACAGCTGCAACTGAAAGCAACACTTTCTTTTTCTGCTGTGAGTCTCACCTTTTCATCTCTGATCTCTGTTATGTCCTATATGGATATGCCAACTATGGAACTTCTTTCAGAGGTGCTATGGAAATAACTCTATGTCTGGATTTATTTATTTGTTTTGTTCCCATAAGGTCCTCATATTAGATTTATTTGGCTGTTTGTTCCTGAATATTGCTCTGAACTTCCAGTCAATTTTTTGAGTTGCAAAAAAAAAAAACACAGAAAAAGGGAACGATGAAGGCATGAAAAATAATCTCACATTCATACGCATACATATTAACACAGACACATATTGTACACACACATAAAATATTTTTAAATGGAAAAAAAACCTATGAAGGGGGATTTCCTCTGGCATACCATTTAATTTTGCTAGTGAGCAAAATTCAGCAAAAGTGAACATAACAATCTCAAATCACCTTAAATATCATAAAATGAAATTTCCAGCCTTTTTAGACACAAAATCAATCTAAATCGGATGCGTTAAGGGGTGGTGTTCAGCTATCAGCAATTGTGGTAGTTTTTACGATTGGTAAATCTGTTATTTATACAGTATCTAAGTTCTAAGCAGTATTATGCAAATTATTTTAAAAATGTAAATTAGATAACTTCTGACTCCGATTTCACGTTTAGAAATTTGGTCACATATAAGCAAATGAAAGTCAAATATCGATACTCTTAAATCAATTGGTCCCAGCCCGTTGACCTTAGTCAGTGACATTTGAACTGCTCGTGTTTAAATAAAATGTCCATTGTCCTAGTCTCACACCGAGTGAGATTGGCAGATGTCTGACACTACTCACGAAACATTGCAGCAATTGGTGTGTGTCCGACTATGGAAGTTGATGTTCCCAGGTCAAAATCTTTTATCAAGAAAGTTGCTTGTAGACATAGATCCAGGCCTTTGTTGTTGTTTTTTGGTGTCCTAAACAGAAATTCCACCCATCATACTTTTGTAATTCAAAATTCAACCCACAAACTGCAATGTTATGTCAATCGGCAAAAAGATCGCTAGGGCTGATTAAATCATCGGGATTATAAATCACTATACAACTGACAGGTCAATAGTCACAGAGTGAAACTGTTTACTAAAGAGGCTCAAAAAGCCAAATATCCGTTGCCCATATAAACAGATAAGAACGGCTATTTTTGATGCAAAATAAGGTGTCCGAGTTTAAGGTTTATAAAGGTAAGTCCATAAGACAAGGTGCCTAACCCACCCATGTTTATTTGACGTTTTTGTCCTCGATGAAAGAGATAAAAAGGATGGTTTCAAGACAACTCAAATGTTACTGGTGGTTCAGAAAGTGGAAGTAGTGAGAGTGAACAGTCGATCAAGGACAAGATACTAGAGCTATATTCAGATCCAAGAGGACCAATCTATGTTAGTATGAGCTACCCGAGGACATGGCTTATCCTCCTCATCAATTTTGATAATTATGCAAGAGAAGACCAGAGACATGCTATTTTGACGTAGCTATTTATTTGTATTTTTAAGATTTATAGACAATTTGAAACTGTCGGATTACTTTTATATTTACTGGGTTACGCAGGTAGGTGTGCACAATATTATTCCAACTTTTTATTATAGGACCTGTTCAAAATGGCGGGTGGGTGAATTCTGAGACGGAGAAACAATGAAATTCTCAATAACTAAGCGTCACTTCTTGTAGAAAACTTCCTAAAATGAAAACGACCTGGGATTGTTTAAACCCTACACATACAAATATAACTACTCTTAGTGGCCTGACAACAGAGCCTTTGATGAACAAAGAACAAGCAACACGTAGATTAAAATAATATTCATAATAATAAATTGATGATCGCAGGCCATCCTAACACTATTGTAGGAGGTATGTCTGCATGGCTAATTTTTCATTTACAATTGTTGGTTTTGGAAGAGGTTCAAATCAATTTTGCCTTTGCCTACCTGAGTCATAAGTCTGTTGCCTAACTAAGTCATTATGTCCCCGCTTTATCAAAGTCTAGACAGGAAAAGGCCATAAATTAAGAGCCCTAACGCCACCATAATTTGCTCATACTTGAGACGCTATGGAGTACCCAATACAATATACTTTATTCCGTATTACTCCTGTTCTCACCTCTCAGCAAATTTTTCCATGCCTCTCAGTATAAGATACTCTTGCATAGCTGCAAAAACACGTATTTAATGCAGATGTTTTTGGTTTTGAGTGTGCAAGCTCTTCTAGGTCTGTTGTTAATCCTCTGCTTTCTGTACCAGCAACACGTCTTTCTCAAACACCAACATGAAAATCTTGAACTATCAAACTCCCATAGATATATAAAGAAAACGTTTAAAAAATGCTTAAATTCATTAATTTTATGCATGAATAACGCTAGAAGTAATAAGAATAGCCACTTAGCTCTCTTGATTATAAATACATTACAAGGCAGTATTCTTTAGCAGTAATGTGAATATGGAAAATACAGTGAATCCTCTCTAACCAGGAACTCTCGGTAGATTGTAAAATCTTCCAGATTTGCTGGGTTTCCGATTTCCTGGGGACCTTAGGATTTTGGTTTGGTCTCAGCAGTTTGAGGATACCTAAGCCCTTCTGTGAGTGGTAAAATGCAAAATCAAACGAACAAGTAGGCATAGGACCAGTTAATCAAAGCAAATATGGTAATTATCAAAGACGTCTCTCACTCTCCCAGTCGATCTTCCTTAGACAGTAGATAGATAAGACATGCGATCAAGAAGGCATGGGGAATCGTTAAATCTCTTCTTGTGCACACCTTTATGATTGGTGGGATAGGCGGGCAATAAAAGATTATGACAGTGCACTTGTAAGTCTGTTTTCTAAGCGCGCCCCATGTCAACAACGTACTGTATTGTTAGGTAGACAAGCAAGGGCTGACTCGCCGCCTTCTTTCACACCTTTGTAGTGGATGTCTGATGTGGGTTCAAGCCCTGACATTTTAAATAATTTCTTTATTTTTTGTTGTAAAACTCACATCCATTGTCCAGGCAGATGGATCAACACCTAGTCCCATTAGAAACAGACAATAAGTCCCATGTGCAGATCACAACACAGCATGTTAAAGATCAGTCTTGGCAACAACAAAAATGTTTATCCTACCAAAACCCCTGAGATTACATTAGCGGCGGTGGATATGAATAAGATCAAATCAAATAATTTATTTTGATGTCATCAGCACTGAAAGGTCCCAACGGTAACCAAATAACCATGGCTTTTGTCTCTCTTGAAAACTGTGGACGGTTCTAGATCTAGTTTACTTTAAATTAGCTTAAAAGTGATGTTATACATTTCTGCAACAGTTCAGGCATTTAAGATTACAATACATGCACATATTAAATATTTACCTATGTATTATAAAGAGTTTTTTTGTGTGTGTCAGAGGTGCCAATTTCTTGAAGCTTACACTTACTACAGATCTAGTGTTGTAAAATGGATTGTAAGAAGGTTGTTTTTTTTTAAATTTTTATTGTTTATAACTTGGTTTCATCTTTTTTCTTCAGGATTTCAGAAAGGGAAATGCATGGGGCCAAAGAGTGTTCAGAGGACATGATCACGGAGAAGTGCGAATAGGATCTGGACATAAAAGTGATTGGATTCTTGTTCCAAAGCACATGGAAAAGGAATTTTGTGAAGTTGGTGAAATAGCGGCTGTTCCATCAGAGCCACCATCCCACATTGCTTGCCCTCCATGGTTAAAAGTTCTTCTTCAGAAAGAAAGACCTTCAGAAAATGTGACAATTCCTCTGTTACAAAAGCATAAAAGAGTATCATCGAAGTCATGAACATTTAAAAAACTAAATGTGTGCTGTGGTTGCCATAAGTGTATTTCTGAATGGAGAGCATTATATAGAGAGAATAGAAATAAAGGATTCAATGAGCTTTTACAGAAACTTAGGTCAACTTCTTTTTGTTGCTCTTTTGTTGTTGTTTTTGTTTGTGGCCTATATTAAGATATTGATGGAGTCTATGTTAGATATTTTTTTCTTGTGGGGGGGGGGGGGTATATTACATGTCTAAGTGAATAGATATAGTACATAAACAATATGCACATACATGTACTGTATATCTCTACCTACCCAACTACCGTCCTATAAACCAAAAATCTTTGTGGGCGGCTCATGGACGCTACTGGTAATTCCTACTTCCTTCCTTTCATGACTTTTTCACTTATTTTTCATCCACTGTACCTCTTAATTCACCCTGAGGTCACCACCATATAGTGGACAGGGCAAAATTTAATGAAACAAACAAAGCATACAGATTGTCGTCCAGAAATAAAACTGAAACTATCATCAGTTGAAGAATTCAATTTTACAGGAGAAAGGAAAATCTTTTTCTCAACTGTTTCTCAAGACATCTTAATGAAGTCTTCACAGATGATACAATTGATGCAGAGAAAATACACTGTCTTTTCTTAAGTCGATAAAAGCCTCATGTTTACCATTTTCAAATTAAACAATGAACATCTGCAAGTTATACATGTAATAAATATTCTGTCATAAGTCGACTTACATCAAAACAATTCTACAGTAGTGCAATGGTTACAAAATACAAGTGTTGTGTGTAGATTTACAAAATACACACAAAAAACATCTTTCGAGTTGACTCAAGATAAGCACATTTGTTCAACTTATTTGTACCGGCAATTTGATAAGACATTTGAAAGCTTTATTTGTTTGATAGAACTACTTGTTTTTATGTTTTAAAAATGGGATGTCCCTTTCTTAGCATTGCGATCACCACATCTAGCAGATGTGACAAAAGCGATATTAGTCAGCCTTATCAATGTATTGGTCATATTCTACACAATCTCTCTCTCTCTCTCTCTCTCTCTCTCTCTCTCTCTCTCTCTCTCTCTCTCTCTCTCTCTCTCTCTCTCTCTCTCTCTCTCTCTCTCTCTCTCTCTCTCTCTCTCTCTCTCTCTCTCTCCCTCTCTCTCTCTCTCTCCCACTCACTCTCTCTCCCTCTCTCCTCTCTCACTCCTCTCTCCCCTCTCCCTCTCTCTCTCTCTCTCTCTCCCTCTCTCTCCCTCTCTCCCTCTCTCTCCACTCTCTCTCTCTCTCCCTCTCTCTCCCTCTCTCTCTCTCTCTCTCTCTCTCTCTCTCTCTCTCTCTCTTTCGCGTTCGTTTCTCTCCCTCATCTCTCCCCCTCTCCCCTCTCCCTTTCTCTCCTCACCCTCTCCCCTCTCCCTCTCTCTCTCCTCTCTCCCTCTCCCTCTCTCCCCCCTCTCCCTCTCTCTCTCTCTCTCTCTCTCTCTCTCTCTCTCTCTCTCTCTCTCTCTCTCTCTCTCTCTCTCTCTCTTGCTCGCCCGTTTGACCCTTTGTCAAGCATATATCTAGAGTTAGGTCACCGAGTGCTTGTCTATTTAGTCTCAGTCATTCGGCCTAAGTAAAAGTTAAGTGATGCACTCAAATGAAGCGATGCCATGTACTATTACTATGAATTAAGCTATGAATGATGGGGATATTAATGACTGCATAGTGATATAATATATATGCGCCATGTCAAGGCAGTGTTTAAATGACACATACTTATACTGAACAGCAAACTGCCTTTTCAAGAGGATCGATATTATACAAGGGGTAAAAAAACAACAAAATGCATAGCACGAACAACCCGTTCCCTGCCTTGGTCAAACAGACCATTTCCATATCTACATTACTGCTAAAGAATACTGCCTTGTACATTATAATTAAGATAGCTAAGGGGTTATTCTCATACCTCCTAGCTTTTTACCTACGTAAAAGTAAAATTCTAGAATTTAAACATTTTTAAATGTTTTGTTCATGTTTATGGGAGTTTGATCGTTCAAAATTTCCGTATTTGGGTTTCGGAAAGGCGTGTTGCTGGTACAAAGAAAATAGAGGGATTCAAAACAGACTTAGAGAAAAGTTCAAGTAGCTGTGAGTTCGAGTTTTTCGTGTTCGAGATTCGCGTGCTACACTGTATGATGATTAGTGGGCTTTCTAGGTTCTACTTCTCTCCTTCCTCTTTTGTACTTTTCTTTCATCTTCTTGTTTCCTCTCAATTCACTTTGAAATCATCGCATATTGTGGATGGTGTAAATTTCAATGAAACAAACAAACCTTACAAATATAGTCTGTCATAACAATCATTCTAGAATTAAATAGACAATTTTTTAACATTATAGTTTATAGGTTATTTGGAGCAAGGTCTTGTCGCATAGCATGAGCTTTAGACGAGTCCTTCTGTGGCATGTCCAAGTTCCTAACAACTCATATACATGTAGTTCAAAAATTGTTTCATTATACCCTACCAACAAAAGAGTATTAGTAATTCAAATTAAAGATTTCATTTCAATCCCATTATTGAATACAAAAACAAAACCATAAATATACTGAAAGATCATACAAATTCATACGCCAAACATTAATTTATCTGGTTTTTAGATTTCAATGTGGATGGATTTCTATTTCACTGGTTTAAACAGAGTGTTGAAAGTGCAAGAGCATGAAAATTTCCAACAAAGTATGCGTCTTATATGACTTTCATCAGTTTATATTTAGAAATAGAGATGATAGAATTTGCATGTTTGTGAATGTGTTTTAGGCTGTATTAGAGATCTGAATTTAGATAGTATGAGATTCCTAATTTCATGTTCACATAGATTTTCTAGATCACTGAAAGTAGAAGAATTTAAGCCTTATAAATAGTAGAAAACAATAAAACTTGATCTAGATAATATATTTATAGTTAAGTCAAGATATATGTTTATTTCTTCCATTTGAAGCAGAAGTGGGTTTGCCCACCGGTTACTAGCGCTGTCACAGAATTTCATATGTTACCTGATCTTAAAATAGCTTGGGTGAAAGTAGTCCGCATTGATTGGTACATCATATTTATGTATCATTATCATTGATATCATTCAATGGGCATGGCATTTTTCTCCAAAGATTCAAATAACTAAAAACCTTATTTGTTTACATCACAAACTAAGAGACTCTTGCTCTTCAAAAATAAAAACCTTTTTCTTACCAAACCAACAAAGCCTTCCATGCACAAGAAATGGAAAGAAATAACACATCACCAGAACTCATTGGCGCCAAATTATGATAAGTTTCTTTTATTTAAGTTCAACAAGGTAAAAAATGCATATATATACATACATACATACATCCATACACATACATTTATTAATAAGCTCAGTGTTGTTTTAGTCCATTTTCCCGCTTTTGAGAAATGATCTCACGAAAGTTTAAATATGAACATCAAACAAAATGCAATTCGAAAACCACAAACGAAAGGGTACTATCACTACATGTACTATTGAGATATGAATGTGATTAAAATCTGTATCCCCGCCTACTTAAGGTAATAATATATATTATAAAAAGAGCCAAGCTAGAGAAGTGGAACAGGGTAGCACTGAGCTTGTGATATGTGTCCACCATGAATGTTTAAGTACCGGTAGTATCATCCAACAGAAATATTGAAACTGAAATCGTTTGTAAAACATTTTCTGATTCTTTGTGTGTATAATATAATGTACACATTATCTACAATTACATGTCTATCATTTCATACATGTGATATATAGAATATATACATAATATTATACACTTATACTATACATGTACATACACCCACCTATATACATAATGTGTACGGTTGTATAATTTATGGCACAATGATATCAAATTTAAGTGTAGTTTTATTTCAAACATGTTAAAGCATATTCGCAAATGTTTTTGGCATGTTAGTATTACATCATATTCAGCTCGAATAATACCGGGTTGCTAGTCTGTTATAAAACATGTTAGTGTAAGAGAGATAAAGTTACATATATTATGCTTAAAACGAAGGAAGCAAGATTGAACAGAAGAAAGCCTGAATACACCAGTCACCAGATAGGTAAAAAGACTGTATTGTAATTTGGCACTAACAAACTCATGTAGTTGAATTGACATGAATACATTATTACTGGATATTATGTACATGTAAAACACATTGTTACTCTGTGATATAAAGATTGTATAATTACAATGTATTATTACTTTTGACTGTATTGACTTTGAAAAATATTGATTAGTATTACACTATTAATCATTTCAAAGTTTAAGTAATCAAAGAAACTGATGAATATTATTAGTTTAGTACATGTGTGTATTGATGATAATGCAGAAAAGCTAAAACAAGTTTTTAAGATCAAATCATTAAGTAAAGTCGTAAAGCTTGTTAAGATATGACACTTTGCTTTTTCATTAGATTCAACATTAATTACCAGGAAGAATCATTACATCTTTTGATAAAAAAACAAGAATCATGCAGCTCATTTCAGACCATAAACTTGCTTTCTACTTTTACCTTTTACTACATCTACATCAACGGCCATGCATCTTGAAACTGAGTCTTGTTCTTGATACATCGTAGCTTATTATACCATCTTTATTTTCTGATCTGGTCTGTTTTTAAAGTGCGATGATTATTGTGTAATACTACATATTATTAGGTTCAAATGTACATGTATAATACAAAGATTGCATAAGTCCTAATTTTTGAAACTATGTACATGCATGTATTAAGATGGAGAACAAATTAATTGACCTATCCTGACATATGGCCCATCCGCTAAAGTGTCGTCTGACTCTTCTGCCTGGACTGCTCTGTAAAGTTTGAAGTCTCCATTCTGTTCTAAGTTCTATCTTTAGCAATCTGGCATAAATGCTCAATGTCTGAAACAGTGTTTAGTTTGTTACAGCAGGCCGTGTGGGAAAGTATTAAAAATTTTAAGTCTCTGTTTCAGTGTGGACACAATAGACTTTTTTTGTTTCCCTTTACGTTTCGACGTTTCTTGATGAAAATATTTTATCATTATTCACAAATTCATTATCAATCATTACCAATAATGATTATGATGATTATTTTTTTAATTTAAGAAATTGACTGAATACTATTATAACAATAATGAAGAAGATGAAACAGAAGATAGAAGAAGGAGGAGGAGAAGAAGATGACGAATATATGTGTTATACTGTTATCTTACCCACAAAATTGTGAGAACAAATAGTGGGAATTCAGCATTTACTTAAATATGAATAGGGATACAATTTTTAATAGAGGGGGGAAGACCAAATAAATAGGTGTTCAATTAATAAAATGTGTCTCAAATTTCAGATTGTAATTGATTTATCTCAAGTCAGTTGTCAGTTTTTAATTCAAGTTACACTTCAGTTTGACAAAGCGTTTGCTGCGGTGCTAATATTCCTGCCGTCATCCTTAACACATTGACGAATGATAAATTCAATTCAGTATTTGTCATAAGCTTGTATGTTCATTTGTATCCATTTTTGATAATGAGAAATCCTTGTGTAAAAACCAGGAAAATTCTTGCGCCCACATTTGTATCCTCCAACTGTTATAGCAACAAGATGCCAATTGTTGCCAATGGCGCAAAGAGACCTGAACCTGAATCTCCCTGCAGAAAAAAAAAACAAAACACAAATGAAAATTCTACTCAAAGACGGGAGAAAAAATGACATTTTTCTTAATTAAACGTTACATCTGGTAAAAATTTCTTTAATGAAAACAATAGTGGGATCATTAAAGCCTTTGGCGAACAAAGAACGACCAAGTCAGAATTATATATAATATATATAGATGTCACTTATTATTGTCAGCGTAATCACTAATACTAATAGTAATAGAGTATAACATCTGTGACTATAAAATACTTGCCAGGCATGAATCTTCACCACCCAGACCATATGCACACAGCATATCATTTTCAGTGCGCACATGCCCTTTGAACTCATGGTCATTGGGAAGACCTGCGTAGTTCTCTTCACACTCCTTCAATGTCATGACAGTCAGAGCTGTGGTGTAAGGGAAACGAGTTCCTCGGGAGTCTGACATGAAGTAAAAAAACAGGAAAATACTATATACATGTACATTATAGTATAAAGTATAAAACATTAATGAAATCGAAGTTAAGTGATACTTTCATTCCTTTCACTTTTTCTTTCTCCGGAGCCGGTGGACAGCCGGGCAGTGAACAGGTAAGCACATGTACGGGGAGTAGATGATCCTGCCCTCCACGAGTCTCCTGCTGCCTTGCAGGGCGGTCTTGGCTGACCAAAGGCTAAGGGAGTTAACCCTGACATAAAACAACCTTCTGCCTTGAAGGCCGGTCTTGACTGACCAAAAGGCTAAGGGAGTTAACCCTGACAGAAAATAACCTGCTGCCTTATAGGCTAGTCTTGAATTACCAAAGGCTAAAGGAGTTAACCCTGACAGAAAATAACAAGGCCTGGTAGGGGGCCTCAAGGTGGCAGCCCCACCTTCTGCTTCGGATACAGTGGACTAATCCCCTTCTTATCCAAAACCAAACTGATTCAGAGAAATAAATGCAATATACCCGGCTTGACCTTTCAACGACGAAAATGGAAACGAATACGGACTGTGATTTTTGGAACATGGAATGTTAGGGCAATAAATGGGAAAGAGTTAGAACTAGTTGCAGAAATGGAAAATTTCAAAGTAGACATTTTGGCTACTACAGAACCAAAGAAAAAAAGACAAGGAATAGAAAATGTAGGACCAAATAATATTTTAATTTTCTCAAGAGTATATGTCAAAGATAGAGCTAGAGCAGGATTAGGTCTCCTAACGTATAAAAGACATGAAAAACTACTAGAAAATAGCCCGCGGCTATTAGAGGTAAATATTAAACAAAAAGGAAGAGAAATTAAATTATTAATAGCTCATGGACCAAACAAAGACGCCATTAAAGAAGAAAAAAGATATCTTCGAAACGATTTACAAATAGCTGCAGAGAATCTTAAACCCAATGAGGAACTAATGCATTTAGGAGATTTAAATGCTAGAGTAGGCAACACTATAGAAACGTCAGGATGAGTAATAGGTAAAAGAGGAGAGACCAAAACGTCTCCAAATGGAGAGAGAGACTAATACATTTTTATCTAAAGAATAACATGAAAATAGCCAACACCTTTTTCCTCATAAAGATATCCGCAAATATACTAGAGTAAATGAAGACAGATGTAAAAAATGAAGAGCAAGAGAAAGACCAAAGAATACCCAATACGACAAATTAAGAATTAAGAACGCCGAAGGAGAAATAATGAAAGAGTGACAGCCAAATCATGGAAACATGGAGAAAGTAGTTTCAACAATTACACAATCCCTCCAGAACATATCGAACAAAAAGTAAAGATCAATCAGTAAGAGTAAAAAAGTAATCCAGAGGAGACAGCTGAAGATGTAGACATATCAATGGAATAAATCCAAACAGCTATATAAAAAAAGTGAAATTAGGAAAAGGCTCAGGAGCAGATCGAGTTTATCCAGAAATGATTAAAAACCAAGGGAGAGAGGCAGACAAAAGTACTAGTACATGCAATATGCCAACACGCATGGAAGTCCAAACAGGTACCAGGCGACTGGAAAAAGGGAACGGTAGTACCAATACACAAGACAGGATCAACTATGGAATTCTCAAACTATAGAGGGATATCACTACTTAGAAAAAGTGTATGCCGGGATACTGGAAACGAAACTAAGGAAAAGAGTAGAGGATCAAATTGAAGAACACCAGAGTGGATTTAGATCAGGAAGAAGTCTACAAGACCACATATTTACAATTAAGCCTACTAATTAGACAAATAATAGAAAAATTCCTTGAGAAAAACATGCACCTGTGTTTTATAGACTTAGAAAAGGCATTTGACACTGTGAGGAGGAATGAACTATGGCATTCCTTAAAAAAACACGACGTAGAACACAATTTAATAGAAAACATTAAAAGTTTTAACAATAAACCAACATGGGCAGTGGGAGTAGCTGGAAGCATATCTGCAAAATTTGATGTAGATATAGGAGTAAGACATGGTTGTTTCGTAAGTCCTCTATTGTTTATCACATTTATGGATTCAGTCGCAAAGGCATCCTAAAAAAATGAAGACAATGAATGTAGGTGTGTGGAAGCTCAAACCAGTAAATGTATCAATGCTTTCATTTTAGTTCTGTTTGAAAAATCATAAAGTGATCTTCAGTTGAATATCAACATGATGAACAATGAACTAAATAAAAGAGGAATGATAGTAAGTGCAAAGAAAACCAAAAACAATGCTAGTAACTAGGAAGCTAAAACACAAAATCTTATTTGGGCAGGGAGAATTTAGAACAAGTTCACAGCTACAATTACCTAGGACTAGAAGTAAGGATTAACTCAGAGGAAAAACTAAGAGAAGAAATCAGTCAGAGAATCCAAAAGGCAAGTGCAATATATAACCATGTAGGAAAGGCATTTGTACTTGTAGATAAAGAAGAATTGTCAACAAAACCCAAAATGGCAGTATACAACACAGTTTATTGTCCTACTCTCCTCCATGGCAGCGAAACCTGGACCTTAGACAGTAGAATACAGTAGAGTACAGGCAGCTGAAATGAAATATCTAAGAGTAGTAGTAGTAGTAGTAGGGAAAACTAAAAGAGACAAAATCAGAAACACAACAATAAGAGATCAAACCAAAGCAGATGGCATAAATAACTAAGATAGAAATAAATCAATTGAGATGGTTTGGGCATGTAAACAGAATGAAAGGCAATAGAATAGCTAAATCAGTATACAGTGCTAAAGCCCAAGGTAAAAGACCAATAGGCAGACCCCAGAGAAAGTGGGAAGAAGATATAAAAGAGGCATCAAAGCATATCAATTTAACAATTTTGGAAGGAAACAGAAAATACCAGGACAGGGCATCCTGGAGAAAGATCATCTAGGGCATCTGAACCCATACACCGAAAGGTAGAATATAGAATGGGAACTCATAAAGAAAGGGAGAAATAAGGTGGACAGGGAGAGCTGGATAAAGGACTAGGAAATTATATGCATTGTTTTCTTGTTTTCTGAACGATTTGATTTGATTTTACCCACATCTATACCTAGGGTGATCTTTGAGTGTACTGTTTGGTAGAATTGTTTAGAAATTTGCCCACATCTACACCTAGGGTGATCTTTGAGTGTTTGGTAGGATTGTTTAGAACTTTGACGGACTACCCTGCACATAGCCAAGGGATCTTTGACGTGCGCAAAGTATTGCGATCTGCTCATGGGACCTCCTTTTTTACCGTTCGTCTCCGATGGGACTAGGTGTCGATCCACCTACCTGGACCAGGGGGATGATCTTACTCGTAAAAAAATCGAGAAAATTGTTCAACCTGTCGGGCAGGAAACTATGGCTGACAGGCCGACACTTTGCCTCTGGACCACCGATAATGGTCTGCTATGACAAAAATAAAGGTTTTCAGGCACATGCATTTTTACTTTGTGGAAACTTACTTTGTTACGGTTTCATTCACCTGTTATTATAGACGGTTCCTGGGATGGTTCATTTTCTTGTAAACATGATTTCAGATTACATGGAATTGTAATAATGTACTCACTCAATCCGACCTCCATGTCAGACCATAGAAGCAACAGATTTATCTGAAGTTAAGTAAAGTTTTGTCCCAGAATTGTATACATGCAAAAGCATAATATCAAAATTGTAAATATAACCACATTTTTGTTTGATTTTGTTGCTATTGTTGTTTGTTTCGTTTTCTGCAATGTGGGGGAGGGGGGGATATTTTTGTTGTTATTTCTTTTAGTCTATTATTGATTTCCTGCTGTGTATCATTTGCTCTATTGGAGGAGGGCCCGCGTTTTTCTATGAAACTTTTGATATAGGTTACACTATAAAACATGGTAGCCTTTTGTCTTTGTATAAGTTCCTGAGAAACAAGAAATGTACATGTCACCTGTTGATGACTGTCCCCAGCCAGTGACGTAACAAACTGCATTTTGATAGAAATGATCGGTGTCATCAATACAAATTGGGCTAATCGTTTTGGTGTATTCTACAGGTCTGTCAAGCTTGATTAGAAGGAGATCTCCCTGGAAGCCTTAGTAGAAAAACAGAAAAGTGTAGGTTTTATATCATCATATATATATAATATCAGCGATCATGCAAAAGAGGAGATGCCCACAAACAAAAGAGGCATTTAAAATGATTTACATTAATTTACACAGTCAAATGAATAGATGGTAAATAAATTAATGCATATCTTATGTTTGCCTTTTAATGTCGAAGTTGATTGCCTATGCGGAAGGATGATGTTGGAGCTGGTTGCCTCTATAGCTGGATTGTGTTGATGTTGAATTGGATGAACTTATGTGGACGGGTAATGTTTTACAGTTGGTTGCCTATGTGAACGGTTAATGTTGAAGTTGGTTGCCTATGTGAACGGTTAATGTTCAAGTTGGTTGCCTATGTGAACGGTTAATGTTCAAGTTGGTTACCAATGTGGACGGATGATTTGAAATTCGTCGCTTATGTGAACGGTTAATGTTGAAATAGGTCGCTTATGTGAACAGTTAATGTTGAAGTTAGTTGCCTATGTGAATAATTGATGTTGAAATTAGTCGCTTATGTGAACGGTTAAAGTTGAAGTTGGTTAAATATGTGAACGTTTAATGTTGAAATTGATCGCTTATGTGAACGGTTATGTTGAAGTTGGTCGCTTGTGTGAACGGTTAATGTTGAAATTGGTCGCTTATGTGAACGGTTAATGCTGAAGTTGGTTGCCTATGTGAACAATTAATGTTGAAATTGGTCGCTTATGTGAACGGTTAATGTTGAAATTGGTCGCTTATGTGAACGATTAATGTTGAAGTTGGTTGCTTATGTGAACGGTTAATATTGAAATTGGTCGCTTATATGAACGGTTAATGTTGAAATTGATCGCTTATGTGAACGGTTAATGTTGAAGTTGATTGCCAATGTGAACAGTTAATGTTGAAATTGGTTGCCATTGTGAACGGTTAATGTTGAAGTTGATTGCCAATGTGAACAGTTAATGTTGAAATTGGTTGTCAATGTTAACGGTAAATGTTGACGTTGGTTGCCAATGTGAACGGCTAATGATCAAGTTGATTGCCATTGTGGACGGTAAATGTTGAAGTTGTTTACCAATGTGAATGGTAAGTGTTGAAGTTGATTGTCAATGTGAACTGTAAATGTTGAAGTTGATTGCCAATGTGAACGGTTAATGTTGAAGTTAATTGCCAAATTGAACGGTAAATGTTGAAGTTAATTGCCAAATTGAACGGTAAATGTTGAAGTTAATTGCCAAATTGAACGGTAAATGTTGAATTGGATGCCAATGTGAACGGTAAATGTTGAATTTGGTTGCCAATGTGAACAGTAAATGTTGAAGTTGGTTGCTAATTTGAACGGTAAATGTGGACGTTGATTGCCAATGTGAAAAGTTAATGTTGTAATTGATTGCCAATGTGAACGGTAAATGTTCAAGTTGATTGCCAATGTGAACGGTAAATGTTCAAGTTGATTGCCAATGTGAACGGTAAATGTTCAAGTTGATTGCTAATGTGAACGGTAAATGTTCAAGTTGATTGCCAATGTGAACGGTAAATGTTCAAGTTGATTGCCAATGTGAACGGTAAATGTTCAAGTTGATTGCCAATATGAACGGTAAATGTTGATGTTGGTTGCTTATCCAGACAGATAATGTTACACGTGGTTGCCTTTCTGGACGGATGATGTTGAAGTTGACTGCCTATGCTGACGGATGATGTTGAAGTTGACTGCCTATGCTGATGACTTTGAAGTTGACTGCCTATGCTGATGATGTTGAAGTTGACTGCCTATGCTGACGGATGATGTTGAAGTTGACTTCCTAGGCTGATGATGTTGAAGTTGACAGCCTATGCTGATGATGTTGGAGTTGACTGCCTATGCTAACGGATGATGTTGAAGTTGACTTCCTATGCTGACGGATGATGTTGAAGTTGACTTCCTATGCTGATGATGTTGAAGTTGACTGCCTATGCTGACGATGTTGAAGTTGACTACCTATGCTGACGGATGATGTTGACGTTGACTGCTTATGCTGATGATGTTGAAGTTAACTGCCTATGCTGACGGATGATGTTGAAGTTAACTGCCTATGCTGAAGGATGATGTTGAAGTTGACTTCCTATGCTGACGGATGATGTTGAAGTTGACTTCCTATGCTGATGATGTTGAAGTTGACTGCCTATGCTGACGATGTTGAAGTTGACTACCTATACTGACAGATGATGTTGACGTTGACTGCTTATGCTAATGATGTTGAAGTTGACTGCTATGCTGATGATGTTGAAGTTAACTGGCTATGCTGACGGATGATGTTGAAGTTAACTGCCTGTGCTGACGGATGATGTTGAAGTTAACTGCCTATGCTGACGGATGATGTTGAAGTTAACTGCCTATGCTGACGGATGATGTTGAAGTTAACTGCCTATGCTAACGGACGATGTTGAAGTTGGTCGCTTATGTGGATGGATGTATGGTTGAAGTTTTGAAAGACTAAAGAAGCAAATAAGATATACGAAACAATGTAAGTTAAGGTATACATCATCAATGAGTGTCTGACCTTGACCATAGTCGGTATGCCTGAGAATAAAACTGATGTTACGAATTTGGATTGTTTCACTTTCCTCATTCGATGCTTGATCGTGAAGACCCAAATAGACTCTCCAATCCGTCAAGTTCTCCAACCCTGGCAGGACATTGTTGCTGGTGAAGAAAATAAGTAATACCATAGGGTCTGGTCAATTAAAGTAATTAAATGAAAAGAAAATGTTTATCAACATTTATCGCCTCATGCAAGAAATAAACTTTCCTTCACCTTTTTCTTTATTGTTCTTTTAGTAGTGCGTAAGTATGATACTGTGTATTTAACAAAATTATATATCGCAATGGGGTATTATGTGACCATACTGCTAATGAATTATATAGGTGGAAAACCATAAGCCCAAGACAACTATGAAATGAAATCTTCAACGATGTGTAAGCACTTTTTGTCAACGAAATAAAATCTAAAATGTTTTCATTTAAATGTCCCCTCATTGTTTGGAGTACACATCAAAGTTAAATCAAAGCTACAAAATATATAGGGTGGTTAATGGTTTACTTTTAACTCTAGTTTTGTTGATTTTTTAATTCCTTCATAAATTTCACTAAACGATACAAAAAAAAGAAGAAAAAAGAACTCCCGTCCAATCTGGATTGATGATCGCAAAAATATCGGAACCTACTATCAATATCACACAATCTAGTCTTGAACATATCATTGATATTTGTGTAACCAGTTCAATTAAATATTTTGAACGAAGCTTCTGCTAGTCTATCTATCCAAATAATAAATGTTTCGGTGACAACTTTTTGTGTCAGTCGTAACAAATACCAACAATTTCAAAGCACGATAGAAAAACAATGCTTGGGAGATCTGCATTCAAACTATAATCTTTGTTTGTATTAATATCGACAATCTTTGAGAGGTAACATATAAAGTACCAGAAACTAAAATACACTGTTGTCTTACAAGTTAAAGGCTAAAAATTAATATTTTATACAAGGATTTCACACCCTGGGTGATGCCAAATACGATTATAAGATCGGGTCAGGATTCGATACTAAGGTTACGCGTAAGATGGGCGTGAACGGTAATATTCCAACTTTTTAATTATAAAACCTGTTTAAAATGGCGGCTTAGGTGAATGAAAATGAAAAGGCAATCAAAGACGGGAGGGGGGACAATGACATTTTTAATAATCAAATACACGTAGCACATCTGGTAGAAATGTCCCTTAAATGTTAACTGTCTTTGAAGGAACCTGCATGCACAATATGATTCCTTTTAGTGGCCTGGCAACAGAAACTTTGGGGAACAAAGAACGACCAACTCAGAATTATATATAATTATATAGATAAACAATATCTGACACTTCGCCGGTAAAAAGTTTCCAAACGCTCGTCAGAAACTGAAAAAGCATTGGACATGAATTTGAAATGGTTTTAATTCAACAAACGTATATCTAGATCTACATGTAGTAGTAACGTACGCAAAACAGTGTGCAGCACCAACAAGCCATTGAGGTGAGATTAAAATTGGCCCCACAGAGGTGCTTGTATCCCGATCGTTTGGTGAAATCTGTCTCTCTGTGAAGAAAATGAAGAACATGGAAAGGGCTTTGAAACAAGGGACTATAACTATAAACATAACTATGATATAACGTGTAACGATAACGATGATACATATACATGTACTATGTAATACGCCTATAACTTCTTCTTGTACTTCTACTATCGTTTGCCTATAAAATATAGACAAGCTTCTTAACTACTTCTGTTACTACTTATACTACTTCTGCTTTGCTGCTGCTGCTGCTGCTACTGCTGCTGCTGCTACTGCTGCTGCTGCTGCTCTTACTATTGCTGCTGCTGTTGCTGCTGCTGCTGCTGCTGCTGCTGCTTCTGCTGCTGCTGCTGCTGCTGTGCTGCTACTGCTACTTGCTGCTGCTGCTGCTGCTGCTGCGAATCTGGCATAGCGCTACCACTGCTGCTGCTGCTGCTGCTACTGCTGCTGCTACTTTGCTGGCTACTACTACAGGGCTGCTACTACTACTACTGCTGCTGCTACTACTATTACTTTACTGCTGCTGCTGCTGCTGTTATTGCTGCTGCTGCTGCTGCTGCTGCTGCTGCTGCTGCTGCTGCTGCTGCTGCTGCTGCTGCAAACGTTTGCTGCTGCTGCTGCTGCTGCTGCTGCTGCTACTGCTGCTGCTGCTGCTGCTGCTGGCTCGTACTACTACTACTACTGCTGCTGCTGTACCTGTTTTGCTGCTGCTATGGACTACTTCTGCTGCTACTGCTGCTGCTGCTATTGCTGCTGCAACTGCTTGCTGCTGCTGCTGCTGCTGCTGCTGCTGCTGCTGCTGCTGCTGCTGCTGCTGCTGCTGCTGCTGCTGCTGCTACTAGTACTGCTGCTATTAGCTGCTGCTGCTGCTGTTATTGGCGCTGCTGCTGTTGCTGCTGATGGTTGCTGCTGCTGCTGCTGCTGCTGCTGCTGCTGCTGCTGCTGCTGCTGCTGCTGCTGCTGCTGCTACTGCTGCTGCTGCTGCTGCTGCTACATCACGTGTTTGTTCTGTCTTTATTATTGGAGTTGTCACTTATTGTCATAATTCGCCTTTGACTTTATTCCACTGTGGCTCCTTTGTATTATTCACAGCTATTTAGATAGTTCACATTGCCACATCTCTTTGTTGTTTACGTTATATATCTTTTTTTAATTGTTAATATATCTAGATCTATAGTCATCTTCCTTGCCATACTACTTGTGTGATGCCCGAGGTAGTGCTTAGATCTAGATCTAGATTCTAGATATTTCTCGTTTGTTGTCTAACGAAGACTTATACCCAAAACGTCACGTGTTTGTTCTGTCTTTATTAGTGGAGTTGTCACTTATTGTCATGGACAAGAAACTACAACTACTACTACTACTACTACTACTACTACTACTACTACTACTACTACTACTACTACTACTACTACTACTACTACTACTACTGCTGCTGCTGCTACTACTACTACTACTACTACTACTTTTGCTGTCGCTGCTGCTTGCTGCTGCTGCTGCTGCTGCTACTGCTGTTGACTATAAATAAAACGTTAACACTCACGGCAAAAAATGCAACGAAACTAGCCATGGCCATTCTCCAGGTAAGTTTTTTTATGGCCCAGAACAATTCGTTTTCGCCTTATGTGTTTGCTTGGATAAGGTGTAGTCCCACAGTCTAAATGAATAACGATCAAGAATGATATAAAAGCAGTTCATAAATACTTGTACATATGTAATTGTGTCAAGCCATCTTCCTATATAATACATTTTATTTGTGGGTAGCTCTTCTTTATATAAGACCTTGAGGATCATTTCCTTTATATTTCTTAGGACAAAGACATTAATTTGCTAACATATCTATATATGTGTGTGTGTGTGTGTGTATAGATATATGTATGATACATAAATACATACATGAATAGTGAAATAAATAAGACTGTGATTGAATTCCAACGACATGGTATATTACATATTCTAAAAACAAGCCAATAAGTTACACAAGAAAGATAAACATATAACTTTATTTGAATTTCCAAAATATGGAGCATCTACGGTATCGCAAATATCATTTAATATGATTTTATATATGATGTAATGAAGGTTTGTCATTACTTTTTGGTGTTTTACAGTTTGCAATATTTTAACATGTACTTTGCTAATCTGTGGGGATTTTATTTTCTTCAGAATACAACAACACGTCACGATGAAGTTGAAGTAAGGAGAGAATAAGAACCAGCTACGGCATGTCAAGTCTACAAAGCATAAACAAACAAAAACAACACAAACACGTAACATTTCGGGTATAGCGCTTTATCACCACGACTAACACGACTAACCAACACGTAACATTTCGGGTATAACATATGACTTCAACACGTAACATCTCACATGACTAACACACTAACTGACCAACACACCAACACGTAACATTTCGGGTATAAGCGCTTTATCACACGACTAACACACTAACACGTAACATTTCGGGTATAGCGCTTTATCACACGACTAACACACTAACACGTAACATTTCGGGTATAGCGCTTTATCACACGACTAACACACTAACACGTAATATTTCGGGTATAGCGCTTTATCACACGACTAACACACTAACACGTAACATTTCGGGTATAGCGCTTTATCGTAACATTTCGTATAGCGCTTATAACTAACACACTAACACGTAACATTTCGGGTATCACACGACTAACACACTAACACGCTTTATCTTTATCACGCGACTAACACACTAACAAGTAACATTACGGGTATAGCGCTTTATCACATGACTAACACACTAATGTAACATTTCGGGTATAGCGCTTTATCACACGACTAACACACTAACACGTAGAGATTGCACTCAAAATAACAAAGTACAAAAATGTGATTTTCAGAGTTTCTCTTAATTTAAATCAGTAGGTTATATCAAATTTAATATTTTTGGTTTACCTCCCTTATGTTTTGTTACGGCGTCAATGTCTATCTCATGTTCTGCAGACACATTGAAATCAGGCAGAGGACATTTTCAAATAGCATTTCAAAGTTTTCACTAATGATTATGTCACTTTGTAGCAAAGAATCCTCAGATTTGTTGCTATGTAGATCTTCGTCAAAAGTCAAAGAGCAAGCCGTTTTCCTTCAATATTTTGTCATTGGTTATATTTCTTATAATTTCCAGTGCTATGTTTTCAATGTCTGAGGAGTAATCAGTCGATCGTACATCCTGATCGACAAGTTTTTCTTCAGCACTTGTTGAATTTGAAATGTCTACCGCCACATATTCGTTATTGTGATGGCTCGAAACAACGTTGCCGTTGTCAACAGTCCTTGAAGCGTGGAAAGTGGGTGTCAACAGTAGATCTGAAACAGAAAACAATTTTGACATACTGAGAAAAAAAACCCCCACAAGATATGAAAACCAGTCGAGATATTATGGTCTCTTTGTTGTTGATTTTGGGGTTGTTTTGGGGGATTTTTTTTTTGGGGAGGGGGAGGGGATGGGAATGGAGGTGGTTGTGCTGTTTGTGGTTTTGTTATTGTTTTTTTGAGGGAGGGAGACGTTCTGGGTTTTTTAGTTTTTTAGTTTTGAGGATACATAATATTAAAAGTAAAAGTACGAGTGATTATATCTAGACAGTGGCAAAACGTAGGTGAGGCTACGATGCTAAATCTATGGCGATGAGTGGCACAAAAGTTGACCCACAACAAGTTGAATATTAATTTTTAAAAGAATCAGCATTATGCTTTTCCCATCGCACAGTTTATGTCAGTACATTTTAAATAACCACCCAAGTAACCTACAACTAGGGAAGATGAGAGGGTGAGGGGCCATCATTATTATAATGTGATCGGTACGTGTGTGGAAAGTGGAAAGAAAAGGTTTAAACCACGGAACTCGGCGAAGCTGACCGAGTTGGCTATCATGTATGTATGAAGACAAACGTGGGATTTTGAGTCTTCGCCAGGCTATGTAAACAAAGCTGCTGATGGTAGAATAACTCAAGATTCCATTGGCTGCTACCTCTTAATCAGATCCCTGTGCCTTGCACTTTCCAACCGACGATGATATTATGTCAACGTGCTGATTTTATGCCATTAGTACATATTACTCACTCACATTCATCATGCAGATGAGGCAGGTTGGGAATGCAAGAATGGATAGCGAAGGAGCAGTGATGCTAGTACATCATGTATAAGTAACTGTCAGTAGAGCGGCAGTCAAGACGTTCTTTCCAACCAATAACATAGGGAAGAGTACAGAAGAATAGATACTAAAAAACAGGAGGAATGTTTTCTGTGTTCACATTCTGCGCAGTCTAGACATAGTTTTTACTCTCCGTGTTTGTGTTTTGCGCATTGTGGTAATTGAATACAGTGCACTTCAGTGTTTGCACTTTTGCACGAGGACTTCCTGTACAGACTTCCAATAGTGTTTGCACTCTGCACAATAGACAAACTTCCCATAGTGTTTGCACTCTGCACTAAGACTTCCTAGACAAACTTCCCATAGTGTTTGCACTTTGTAAGGGACTTCATAGACAGACTTCCCATAGTGTTTGTACTAGGACTTCATAGACAGACTTAAGTGTTTGCACTGCCTAGACACAGACTTCCATAGTGTTCACACTTTACCCTAGGACTTCATAGACAGACTTCCATAGTGTTCGCACTTTACACTAGGACTTCATAGACAGACTTCCCATAGTGTTCGCACTTTACACTAGGACTTCCTAGACAAACTTCCCATAGTGTTTGCACTTTACACTAGGACTTCATAGACAGACTTCCCATAGTGTTCGCACTTTACACTAGGACTTCCTGGATAGTGTTCACTAGGACTTCTGGACAGACTTCCCATAGTGTTTGCAGTCTGCACTAGGATTAAACAGATTTCCCATAGCACAGACTTCTTCCCATAGTGTCTGCACTTTGCACTAGGACTTCCTGGATAGACTTCCAATAGTGCACTTTACACTAGACTTCCTGATAGACTTCCACTAGTGCTTTCCTAGTGTTCACACTTTACACAGACTTCCAATAGT
>JAXRKP010000717.1:55000-57500 GCA_037039925.1 Doris montereyensis
GAAAAATGACATGAAGTAATGTAGTATATTTGAAGATCATTGATAAGGTAGGTAGCATAAGAATAAAATGCCCTCTCTAAAAGTAAATTTGAATGGTTTAGTTATGTAATGTATTGAAGCTGAAAGCAAAGAAGAAAAACATTAAAACAATAATAATAGCGAACTCTCTCTTGTGTGCAACATATCCACTACGGAATGAACTCTAGGTGCATCACAATAAATTGGTCAATGGAGGAAAAAGACAATAAAACCCAAAACAAACAAAACAACAACACTAATTACATCACTCTAATCAATAGTTTGTCTTTCGAAAAGATGTATCTTTAACTCTCATTTACATGCGTTTAATGCCGTAATTGGCAGATAGGTGCAAAAGTGAAGAGCTCATTCGCCAGCCTTTTGTCGTTGTTTGCCTGTTTCCTTTCTTATCCTTCTTCTTAACTATTTGCGATTTTGTTCATTTGTTGACAGTGAGTACATTTTTTTAAATGGTCAATAACTGTAAATTTTAACAACAAAACATTCTGGCTGACTTGAAAACGTTTTTGTTTTGTCTGAATTTATACCTGACATCCAGAGTGACAATTCACTAGTCAGCTATTTATTATCAAATCTGTGTTACTTTGAGTATTCATTCTAAACGTCTATCTTCTATAATATGATAATTTATATGTCTAACTATTAATCTATGTAACTATCTTTGCTTATATCTGTTTCTCTAACAGGCGATCTAAACTATCTGGTTATCTATTTATCTAATCATTCATTTATCCATCCATTTACTTGTTCATCTATCTATTTATCTAATCATTCATTTATCCACCCATTTACTTGTAAATTTATCTATTTATTTAATTATTCATTTATCCATCGATTTATTTGTTTATCTATTTATTTATCTAATCATTCATTTATCCATCCATTTACTTGTTCATCTATCTATTTATCTATATATCTATATATCTACCTTATCTATCTACCTATCCATCTATCTATCTATTTACCTATATATCTATCTATTTATCTATTTATCTATCTATGTATCTATCTATCTAATCAATCATTTATCTATCTATTTACTTATCTATCTATCTATCTATATATCTATCTATTTATCTATCTATCTATCTATCTATCTATCTATCTATCTATCTATCTATCTATCTATCTATCTATTTATCTATCTCTATTTATCTTATCTCTTTATCTATCTATTTATCTATCTATCTCTATTTATCTATCTATCCATCCATCTATCTCGTTCTATCTATCTATCTATCTTTATGTATCTATCTATTATCTATCTATCTATCTATCTATGATCTCGTATATCTATCTATCTATTTATAAATCTATCTATCTATCTATCTATCTATCTATCTATCTATCTATCTATCTATCTATCTATCTATCTATCTATGTATCTATTTATCTATCTATCCATCTATCTATATATCTATTTATTTCTATTCTCAATCGATTTATCATCTATCTATCCTATCTCTATCTGTGGTAATCTATGTCTGAATTATTTCCAGTATTTAAATCTATCTATCTATCTATCTATATTTCTATCTATCTATCTATCTATCTATCTATCTATCTATCTATCTATCTCTATCTATCTATCTGTCTATCTATCTATCTATATATATATATATATATATATATATATATATATATCTATCTATCTATCTATCTATTTATTTATCTATCTATCTATCTCTATCTCTCTAATATCTATCTATCTATTTATCTATCTATCTATTTATCTATCTATCTATCTATCTATCTATCTATCTATCTATCTATCTATCTATCTATCTATCTATCTATCTATCTATCTATCTATCTATCTATCTATCTATATATCTATTTATCTACTATCTATCTATCTATTTATCTATCTTTCTTTCTTTGTCTGTTTATATTCTATTTACTATTCATCATTAAATTAAGTTTCAAGTAAACTTCTTTCCATCAAATACTTTGAACCATCTTGAAATAGCTATACAAACAACAACACAAAGCAGATAAAAAATAAAAACAGAACAGCCCTGCTCTCCTGAGTTATGTTAAACGTTCCTACAGACAAATAAAAAACAAACAGAGACTAATAAGCCTTTAAAAACAATACATTAAAGAAACCACAAACCAACTAAAAACAAATTTGGCCTAAGACCAGAATATGTCCCCCCCCGCCCCTAACTCCTTCCCCCGCCCCGCCCCGCCCCCCTCCCCTCCCGCCCCTCCGCCACTCCTCCTTCTCCATCTAAAGTGGACTATGAAAGCCCACACCCAAACAAAGCCGAAATGAAAAAAAAGCCAAATCTCCAGCAAAACAAACGAACTGACCCTGGTAATAATGTAAATAACGTGTCTTGGGAACGTGATTCCAAACCATTGCGCAACACGTGATTTATGAGTACTTCTGAAACAACATTGACATAATCTATGCTATGTGTTGAGAACTCTATATTTTAATTACGTAATATAAAAC
>JAXRKP010000717.1:62500-147500 GCA_037039925.1 Doris montereyensis
GTGTAGGTGGGGGTGCATGAATCTATACACATCTAGTACACAATTTACGTGTTCTTAACTACCTGTCCAAACACCTAACCAGCGAACAATAGCAATCGACATTTGTGTATATCTCCATTCCTTTATACCTACTGACTTAATACCTTACCTGCCTACCTATTTTCGCACCTACAAGCTTATTCCATAATATGTGCATATACATATATCGTTATGTACATGCATATACATATACATACCTACATATACATACACACATGTACATACATTCATACGTACATACATACACACACACACACATATATAAATAAAATACGAACTATGCGATAAAATAGTTAGGGAATTGTACAGAAATAGACATATGAGGTTAAACATGTTACAGTGTACCTATTGTCAACATTTTTGTCTAAACTGAGACTTACCTTGTTGAACGTTCTACTAATATCATATTATCAATAGCCATCGAGTACCATAGACACTGATTTACAAAACAAAATCATTTCTCAATAATGGGAAGTACGCTAAACGCTGGTCTACCAATTAACATTGTTTCTCCCTCTGTCCAACTGCGTCCCATCCTTTTCAGGTTCATGTCCATATCTCTTCTCCATGAGGATCTTGGTCTACCTCTTCTTCATTTTCCCTGTGCAGTGTTGGTTCTATTTTAAGCTTTGTCTTGTGTTAGTTGCTGGCCACTGACTTCCTCAGAATGTGCCTAACCCATCTCCTTCTTTTGATGCCCAGCTCTATATGCTGTTTTGTTTTTCTCTAAGTTTCTATTTCTTATTGTATCTGGACAGTGGATCTTGAGAATCTTTCTTAGGCAGTCGGTTTTACCGGTAAAATTGTTTCTCAATACATGTGTACCGGTAGCAAAATACCTTAAACACTGGTTCAGCAATCAAAATTGTTCCTCAATTTAGTGAAGTAGGGGTCTACCTTCAACACAGATTTACAAATCAAGAATGTGTCTCAATACAATAAATCTCGATTTTAACTAGCTTGTATTCAATCAGATCTTGGGTCTAACGAGGTAATTGAAAATCCTCGGGTTCAACTAGAACTCCAGAATGGTTCCGACGATCTCGTTGAATCCAAGGTTTACTGTATAGTGAAGTACCTTTTAAACAATGGTTTACAAATCAAAATTGTTTCTCAATTATGGTGAAGTGACTTAAACCCTGATTCATAAATCGCAATTGTTTCTTGATATGGTAAAGTATATAAACAAAAGGTGCACTCTCATATTTCCACTGGGATACAATGCAAATGCAGATAGAGCCATTTAAATCTCATGAGATGACATATAGCCTGATGTGTTAATCATTAAACAGATGGTAAGTATTGTAATCTACAGGTGTTAAGATTTTCAACATGCCTCTTACAGCTATGAGAGATAATATTATATTTTAAAACTGAGTCTAAAATGGTATAAATGCTGTCGTTACAGCAAAAACTTGAAAAGCATTGTATAAACCTCTTTAAAAAACCAAAAAAACAAAAACATCAAACAAACAACCATTACGTAGGCTACTAATGGCGATAGAACATGAAGATAAAAAAGAGCAAGACTGAGACTTGAACTGATTTCAAGTATAAAAATACTATATATTTATTAAACAACATTTGAAATGTGAAGAAAGTTGTCGTTTTAAACATTGGTAGTATAAAAATAAAAACAGTTATATATTTTTCATTCTGCATTCATAGCAGACGGATATAACATGTTGTATGTGATGATTCATATCAATATAAGCAATAATATAACAAGATAAATGAAACAACTTTGATATACTTAAATTTTTTTAAAATATAGTAGCATATGTTTATTTTCACATTGTTCTTTATATAATTTAACATGGAAAAGATGAGACAAAAAACTCAGAATTTATAATATTTAACATTCAGTATTATATTTTTCTAGTCACATCAAACGTAAGAGGAGAAAATGAGATTTTACAAACCATAATTAAGATATCGAGGTTCAAAAATGTTTTGTCATCTTCATAAACAGGTCGGTCTTAAAGGGTTGTTTCATTTGCGAGAAGATTTTTGTTGTTGTCTTTTCTTAACCATGTAAACATTAAAGTGTGTTTTACTTAGCTTTAAGCTCAAAGGATTAAATTGAATAAAGTACAATAAAAGACTCTAATTAAAGACACCAAATGGAGAATGTTAGCCAAAGTATAATGTCTCAGGTTAAATTGCAGGGTTTTCTGTGTGATAATCTTTTAACACATTTATCAGAATGTCTCAAAAAGGGTAAACAAACTTAGCAGAACCAGCTGAACAATCCTTTGCAGTGAAAAAATGACATCCTTGTAGTGAAAAAATGACATCCCTTGCAGTGAAAAAAATGACATCCCTTGCAGTGAAAAAATGACATCCTTTGCAGTAAAAAAATGACATCCCTTGTAGTGAAAAAATGACATCCTTTGCAGTGAAAAAATGACATCCCTTGTAGTGAAAAAATGACATCCCTTGCAGTGAAAAAATGACATCCCTTGTAGTGAAAAAATGACATCCTTTGCAGTAAAAAAATGACATCCCTTGCAGTGAAAAAATGACATCCTTTGCAGTAAAAAAGTGGCATCCTGTGATCTCCTCTATCTTTTTGAGGAAAAACATGATCATAAAGCATGTGGAATAAAAATTTGGAAGTATCATTTCGTTATAATATGAATATGTTATCTCTACAGTTCATAGTTATTGTCTGCTCTAAGTTACAACTCTTTAACTTTGTGAAATGACATATTGCAGAAAAAAACTGTCAATGTAAGGGATGGAAAAATTGTTGACCATGGTGAAATACATTGACATATGATGGTTTCTTTTAAGATAGTGAATATATGGGAATATGATGGTCTATGTAAGGTCAAAGAGTATATATGGAAATATGATAGTTTCTACGTATTCAAACAATAGACACAGTACATTCTTTTGTCTAGGGCGTCTTTTCGAAATTTCTATGAAATGGAGTTATGATACATAGCTCTTTGTATATGTGAAATAAATAATATCTTTACAATATGAGCTCTATTATTATGACGAAATTCACATCTCTTCAACACCCTCTTACGCAGATAGAAATTTTATACGAGGCTTGATCTTTGCCCATTATCTACGATTTGTAAACTGCTTCAGACTGATAAAATAAGGGCTCAACATTCATTTGGTAGGCTGCATTTTGATGAGACCCGGTCAAAGCTGGAGTCAATTGGTGTTTACGGTCTAAGGAGCTCGTGTCATCGCTAGAACTGGTGAACTTCTTTGAAGGCTTTGATTTACTTCTCCTGAAAAAGAATAAAAAATGCAATTTGTATGATAATGATACCAATAGATACACTGTTTAATCCGTTATATAAAACAGCAAAAAATCTTCAAACATTCGTAAACAAACATCTACGGAGATTATTGGCACCCATTGGCCGGAAATGATAAGCAATGTTGAGGTGTGGCACAAAACAGAGGAGGCTATTGAAAGAGAAATTCCTAGAAGGAAATCGCGTTGGGTGAGGCATACATTGAGAAAGTTGCGGACGAGCATCACAAGACAAGCTCTCTGTTGGAAGCCACAGGGTTAAAGAAAGAGGGATCGACCTAGAGGCACATGGAGGCGAGAGATAGAGACGGGGATGAGAGGTTGCGGGTATTCTTGGCAACAATTACAGTAAAAAAGTAAAGCTCCTTCAAGGCCCTTAAGGCCTATAGAGCCGGAGCTTATCCCGGTTTCTATAGCGTGAAGCGGAACAAGTGACTAATCACCTCCTGGCCAGGACACTAGTCTGACGCAGGTTTTTACTCCCAAGCTAGTGCTTGTACCCATTTACACCTGGGTAGAGTGGGGAAAATGCATGTTAAGTGTTTTTCCCAAGGAACACAATGTCAGCTCTGGCTTTGCTAGGATTCGAACTCGGGACTTCGTGATCCCGTCCAGCAGCCTAACCGCTCAGCCACCGACGCCACAACAATTACAGTAATTGGAAACAAATGCAAGAGATAGACAGCTGTGGAGAGTTACTACCTGTGACCAATGCTCCTACCCAAGGTGGATATATAATATATATACAGTGGAACACGTTTAAACCGAAAACGGATAAACCAAAAGATCGATAAACCAAAAGGATTTGGAATTCCCAATCTTTTCTTCTCCTTGTCTTTGTTAAATAAATAGCGATAAACCGAAATGGCCCTACCACTAAACCGAAATAAAAATTCACTGAGTTGCGGTCCAAAAAGTCAACCTACATCTTTGCCGTGCTAGTTCAAGACATCCAAGAAGGCTACAATTACTAGGCTATACACTATACATGTGTACAATCACACGCAAGAGAAAGAAGTGGGGGGGGGGATTGGTGGCGTGATGCTACGGTCAATGGCTGCTGCACAGTGCGCGAGTGCAAGAGGCAAACTATCCGCGTGGCACCGATCAGTGATCGTCATAGGCTGGTTCACTGCACTGTCACTGATTACGGCCACGCGCGACGGCATTCCATCACGAATGTGTAAGCGGTGTGTATGCGAGTGTACACCGTGCGTGTTGACGATTATAATTTCTTCCTTTCCACACTCGAATCTTCAGCCACACGGATGTTTCTTGCTTTGCTCTTCGGTACCACTGCAACCTGTGACTATAAATTCCATCCATAATTACAAAAATCATGTCGAAAAGAAAGCACAATGCGTATACCCTGCAATTTAAGCAACAGTTGATTAAAGAGGTTGACAGGGGGAAACAGAGTAAAAGTGAGATATGCTTGGAATTCGAATTCTGTTTGTTTTCTGAAATAAAATTGAAAAAACCCCCCAAAAAACCAACTAAACATAAATGAAGACAAACGTGCATCATAGGGTCCACGGCAAGCCACGCCGTGTGCATGACGTCAAGGGAGACAACTCTAGAAATGTTTTAATACATTATTACTTCCCTTTACCGAACGTCATTTCCGAGGGACTAGCGCTAAACCGAAAAGACCTCTAAACCGAAACACATTGACCGGTCCCGTCACTTTCGGTTTAAACGTGTTCCACTGTATACCCATTGTATAATCTGGTATTATTGAATACTATGAAGTCTCTGCTGCTTCCATAATTGAGATGACTGGTAATGGTACAAATAAATCTTACATTATGTACAAGTTGATAATGATTAAGAAGAGTCATAATGTGCCCTTCAATGTGCCCCTTGTCAGTTGTAAAACGGCAAACAGACAAATAGAATTGACCTATACTATCAGGGTTACAGAATGCTACATGATTGAAATAGAAAAATTAAATAGTTGAAAAAAAGAGAGAATGCTACCCAAGCTTCATCAAAGCATGTAGAGAAAATTTATAAGACAGTTACACCAGGTTCCAGGATGGCTGTTGTGCAGTCATTGAGCATAAACCTGATGAATACAGTTCAGATTCTCTTGAACAAAAGCATGTACTGGGCACTGTCAGCTGAAGATACAGAGAGGCTTGGCAAACCTCAAGGCCTTAATGAGCCCTTGTCTACCAATACACTCGTTGCAGCATGGGGTCTGAACCATCCTGTTGTCAGCTTGTAATCACAACAACTTTGGTTCAAGCCCCCATGGCTCACACAGGTAGGTATTGTTCACAATGTTGAGCTCTTAGGAAAGGTATTTCACTCTACTTTCCTATATTGACTCAGGTGTGAATGAGTGCCCAGCTATAGGTAGAGAAGGATCTTGTCAAAGTGTTAATATGAAAAGCCTAGCAGGCTTGTGTACTGTATGCCACCCCCCCCCCCAGGAGTTGAGAAGGACTTTGAATGAAATGACATGCTGGGAGATAAATGATGTAGTCCGTGAGCCTGCACTTGCGCAGGGATATGGACCATAAATCCATCTGTTATCATCTTCAATACACTCCACCCCTACCTCCCTCCCAACTCCTTTTGCCCACTGAAAAGTTTTCCTCCACAGTGAGCCATTCTCCATCCTCAGTGAACTTTATCTTCCTCAATGAGTCTTACATCACTCCATGTACAAGAAATTGAAGGGCTCGGCTGGACTCAAGAATTCAGCAATGATGTCCCTGTTACTGACAGTTGCTCTGTTTCTTCACTGACTTTTTTAAAACAATTGATATTCTGAAAATGAGAGCATTGTATTATTATTCCATTAAAATTAAAATTCGGTTGATCTCATTTGTATGCTGAATGATAATGAATACAATTTAGGAAACATATCTTACGATCTTTGAACAAGAGCCACAATCACGAGCACGATGAGCAGGAGACCTCCTCCTCCTAAAACCACGCCGAGTACAATATCATTGTCATCTCCTTCATCAATTGCTGTGGAAATGTGAAAGAAGCCTATGTAACATTTCTCCTCAATATCATGCTATGAGATGGTACATTAAAATTCCTACCATCAATCAATCCATGGCAAGTAAGGAGATACATTTTGCTGAATATAATAATGGTTCTCAAAAATAAGGAAAACAAGGAAAATAATATACCCCAACTTCAGGGTACATATAAGAGAGAGAGAGAGAGAGAGAGAGAGAGAGAGAGAGAGAGAGAGAGAGAGAGAGAGAGAGAGAGAGAGAGAGAGAGAGAGAGAGAGAGAGAGAGAGAGAGAGGAGAGGCAGAGAGAGAGAGGGAGGGGGAGGGAGGAGAGGAGGAGAGAGAGAGAGAGAGAGAGAGAGAGAGAGAGAGAGAGAGAGAGAGAGAGAGAGAGCGGCATAGAAAAAAAGAGAGACTGCCTAACAGTCTATTGCCTTTACAATCAACCGTGGAGAGGTCTACTATGGTCTATTCACCGGCAACCTAACCACTTGGCCACAAATGCCACGACCTGGTAGTAAGATAACCAGACGGGATCGTGAGATCTTGGGTTTGAGTCGGGGGTAATATCAGGTCTGACATTATGGTGCCCTTCTGAGAGATACCTAACAAGCGTTTTCCAACTCAACCCTGGTACAAATGGGTGACGCTGGTGACTAAAACTTACGACAGAGGAGCATCCTGTCTGAAATGCCATGTATTATATACCGGCCATACCAATCTTGCAGGAACTTTACATCCCACGCAGTCATACAGCTACTAAAGGGAATATAATTTCTTCATAACTCATGGCTCACTCTTTCCCTTCTTCAGGTGTCAAATCTTGTGCAAATACTGACGACTGAGTTCTTCTTATGCCCTCAGCGGCTTGTTCGCCTCACCAACTTCATTTATAGGGTGGTATTTCATGCCTGATTTAATTGAAACAAAATCCTAATGTAATATGACATCATCTTAAAATGTAACAGCACCCTTTATTGTTTTATCATATAATTTATCAGGGATTGTTAGTTTTTGGACCTTCTAGAAATCACATCTTACTGACCTTGTTTCAAGGGTTCCATACAAAATTCTCCAGTAAAGAATTCAGAGCATACACAATAATTAATATTGTCACCATTGCTTTGACAACTCCCACCATTACCGCAAAGACTGTTGTCAAAAGTGCATTGTCCTGAGAAAATCAATTTTGGAAATAGCGTTTGATGACCATAATAAAGAACATCAGACACGAGGAACAGATAATGTCATCTTCATGATGCCAAATGACTACGCTGCAATTTTAAGTACCTTCTTATTTTGTGACTCTCTTAAGATGTCTTGGTATTTTCTCAAGGCTGTTCAAAATGATAATTGCAAACCCTGCTCAAATAAACCATTGAGATTTTCTATGTGAGCTACAAGAACACAGATGCTCAACATTTCTCATCTTTCTCTATTTTAACATGGTGCTGAGTTAGGCCAGCAATAGATTTACGGTGAGGTTTCAACCTTAAAAAATATGTTTTCCAAGTAAATATTTTATATACATGTACTTGAAACATGTGAATGAGATTAAGCTAACAGCAAACTAAACGTGTACCTTCACCTAAATGCCTTGCTGAGTAAGGAGAGTCACAAAATAAGAGGATACTACTTCTAAAACTACATTGTATCATTGTATATCAAGAAAACTCATTGATTATTAAACTTAACATATTTAAGGTAAATAACATTAATTTCTGGAGAAAAATAAGTTCATAAGAAGAAAACATAGTGTTTTTTTCATTACATTCTGTGGCTTTCCCTTTTTTTAAATTAATTTTTACTATCTTTATTTTGATGTGTAAAAAATAATTTAAAAAGCAATCATTACCATTGCAATCCGAATTATCGTCAGATCCTTCAGTCTCTGTTGTCTGGCCCTCAGGGCAAGTATCACACATGGTCCTATTTGCTACAGAGTAAGAACCCTTTGGACAGGGGATGCAGGAAAAGTTTTCTTCCCCTCGGTATTGTCCTCGAGCACAAGGTTCTGTAATGAATTACAAAAAGAAAGACAAATCTAAAGGTAGCGTACACAGGATAACAAGGCTAAGAAGTAGTTTAAAAATGACATTTTTAATGTTCCTACAAATCTAGTCTATCTTATTAGTCAATAGAGCAGTTCATTCCTTCCCAATGGTACCATAAAAGATGATCAATAGAGTGCAAACACTAGGCATGTCCACTTACCATAAAATACTCCATAGAATTAACGGTATCGATGCTACAACTTTACTGACTGGCCAAGGCGATACCCATTTGGTCTAAGCGAATGCGTGCAGAAAACAGCGCCACTACAACATATTGCCGTGTCAAAATGAGGCAGACCATGTTTTACAGTATTGCAGGTCGTCGCAGCCATTGCTTCTGACATCGGCCACTGAATAAATGCCCCGCGGCTTTTGTTTTTTGACCGCAGCCTTTTGCAGCCTGCGCAGCCATTTTGTCCTTGGTTCTTTAAAATATGTCATTTGTTGCTTATATTTAATCGTTGTTTTGTATCAATTATTTGGTTGGAAGTTAAATTAATTAAACATGTTTCTGAATGCCAAAAAGAATTTTGATTTGATCGGATTTTACCCATATCCCCAACTAAGGCGATCTCGAGGGTTTTGGTAGGATTAAAATATTTTTTGCCGGGGATTCCCTGTAAACAGTCACGCCCACTAATTATGTAAAATAGAAATCTCTGAACTATGTCACATTTAAAAGTCGATTACTGGCAAACGAGCAGGAAAAGGACATCGAAGCAAAGGAAGTCACTCATTAATGAATTCCGTAACTGTTTATTGTAGAATTATTCGATATAACTTAATCAATGAAAAGATATATATAGTGGCTGCGGGTGTATGGTGGCGCGGTATAGTGTTTGTACTCTATCAATTCTTTGAATTTATATAAATTTTTGTACAAAACGATACAGGCCTATCTCTCAACATAGTTGTTGTTCTATAAACGCTAGAAATTTTATCTGAAGTACTGCAAGTTGGTACAATAGTGTCGGCCTAAGACCCCGCCGCCTGAGAACTCGTTAATTCAGTACCATGGAATTTGTCTGATATAAAACTACCCCCTTAAGACCCCGCTACTACAACCTGATCCGCCTTAGAACCCAGTCTGACCGTGAACTGAGAATCATGAACAAAACCATCCACACTCAGTTTAATGATTGCCGATCATCAGTGATATGTTGCAAGTGAATCATAGAAGAGACGGGTGGGAGTCTATTGCATTGGTCCAGACACCAGTAGGTGTAATAAACTCGTCACAGGGTGTACCAGGCGTCGAATGACAGACACGAGGAAGGCTGCCACTCGCCCTGTCCATCTTTCCTGGCCACCTGTGACCACGCAACAGCGCCTCGGGCACAAAAGACGATCGAAGATTACGTAGCTGTTGTGTGCAAAGATGTGAAGGCAAGGCAATGACACGGCTCGCATTGCAACATCAAAGACAGGTGACGGGGGGAAGACCTCTTTTTGTTGTGAGTTTTTCAGGCCGTCTTGCATTTGTGATCAACTTTCTTCTTTTCTGATTGGCTGAAAAATGATTGGTCAATCACATAGTGTTTTCAACATGTACAGAAGTGATTGTACAAATCGCTACATCGTTTTGTCATAGTCATTAACTTTCATTCATTTGCTCAGCTCACTGGAGGCTCGATCTGTCTACCTGCAAAGACTTCAAATGATCAAAATGTCATTTCAAGCATAGCTTCAGACTCAGACCATCATATTGCCTACAAGAGGCAATTCTTTTTGATAATATCATCAAACAGAAACTGCTTATATACAGGGTCTAATAAAAATTGTATGGTTAAGGGGAATAGCCAATACAAAATATGCATTTTGAACTAAAAATACAAGACATGTCGGAGTTCACCTTAGAACCCCATCTGCCTAAGAACCCGCTGTTTCTGTCTCCCAAAGACCGGGTTCTTAGGCGGACACCACTGTATTCATTTTGATCATCACAACGTACCCTCCAAAAGAAACTCTTTCGAGGCATTGTTTTGAATATTGATTTATAATGTTCGTAAAATATATGACATCTTCCACGCACCTGTTATCAAAGGTACCATCCCAACATGATTAAAAACGAAATAGGGCAGTTGAAACAGTGTCAATAAGAAGAAGTTGAGAGCCTCTCAGGATTTTATGACGTTCAAAGCATTATCCTACTCTTTTCGTAGGTTTATGGGAGAAAAAAAAGATTAAGATAAAAAGAAAAAAAGAGAAAAATACGATTTTCTCAAAATGCTTTTTGTTCATTATTTTCTGTCTAATTTTTTATTTCTCAACATATCTTCATGAAATTTAGTATGAATGATGGGTGAGTGAAAACAAAACAATGATCTTAGTTTTGTGAAATTTGAATTACTTGTATAAATTTTTAAAAATATTTTTGGGTTGTTCTCATCACTAAAACCAAAATCTGATCTGATCAAATTTAGATATTGTATTAAAAAAGATGTGTGCTAGGTTTGAAAGAAATTTGTCAAAAAATGTGGGAGCCTATCAATATTGAAGTTGTTAACATTTTGGAGCAAAATCCAAGATGGGGACCATTTCCATTGCAACCGGATGAATCAGAAAAATAACTAGATATTTCAACTCAGCACACCATGTCCATTGCGCCTTAACATGAGTTAAATTGAAAGGAACAAACAGGACAAGTTTTTTTCTTTGAAAGTGTCTTTTAAAGAATTTTTTGGTATGAAAAATGTGTATTTTCGCTACATGTTGACATTATAAAACAAAAAATTCATAAAATTTGTTCTATTAGTTTTTTTTGCAAAAGTGGCTAAACAAAATTGAGAGAAGGTCAGTGTTAACATCTTGTACAAATTACAAATTGAACCCATAGTGACTGAAAAATTTGGACTTATGCACACAAAAAAATCCAAGATGGCGGTCTTTTCTTTAGCGTTACTATGGCCACTGAGTGAACAAATTAGAAAATTTTGCCTCAGACATCGTTATGGTATCCTTTCAAAGTAATTTGACCCCAAAATTGGCAAATAAAAGCAATATTAGAAAAATACATCTACATGTGCCGCATTTCGCCTTAAATTGATAGGAACAAACATGAAAAATGTTCACTCCAGAACTGTACTCACATTGGGCTGCCTGATTAAAAACTCATACCTTTCTTGTATGTTTTGCTATGTGTTTATGAAATAACTTTTGACATGTTTGTCTGACAGAAGCAGTGACAGCAAGCTTTTGTTTGGGACATAGGCATTGCTTTCATTCACACCAATAGTACACGTTCGAATTGAGTCGCTCAAGTTGGCTTGCATGCCGTTACTGAAATTTAAAGCCTGTATATTCTGCTTACGTAGCAAGCATCAAACACCATGAAGGTTGCCTTTCTCCATTACTTTAATCATTGATCTATTTAGTATCTGATCAAATAAGAGGTATGTAATATTGGGGATTATTTGTTTAAAGTTTACTTATGAGTGAAAGCTAATGATCCATAAAATACTGTCATTGATACGATGTTGATTGAAAATGAACATACCACATAAGAGACCACTGCCATCGACAACAGACCCTGGTAAGCAAAGGGGAAAAACTTGCTGTATGCTAGAAAAAGTGAGAGCATTCGCTTCCTGTTGAAAAGAAACATTTATTTATATTATTAAATTGCTCAGCATATTAACATGATAAAATGTACACATTAAAGTGAAAAGGACTTATTCTTTGCGTTTCAAGTTAATTGGTGAATGGTAGAACACTTTTCATTGTTTGTCAACGATATTCAAGACACGATTTTGACTGTAAACATAGCATATAACATAACTATATCTTTTGTAGTCTTATACACTCTTTGATACATATGTTATAGTATACATAATATGCATGATATTATCCTTATTTTATGTAATCTTATAGGCTCTTTCTTCCAAACAATATGCATATCCATATTTTATGTAATCTTATAGTTTCTTTCATCCATACATTGTGCATGTTCATATTTTATGTAATCTTATAGTTTCTTTCATCCATACATTGTGCATGTCCATATTTTATGTAATCTCATCTCTTTCATCGATACATTGTGCGTATCCATGTTTTATGTAATCTTGTAGTTTTTTTCATCCATACATTGTGTATATCCATATTTTATGTAATTTTATACTCTTTCATCCATAGGTTGAGTATATCCATACTTAATGTAATTTTATAGACTCTTTAATCCAAACATTGTGCATATCCATATTATGTAATCTTATAGGCTCTTTCATCCATACATTGTGCATATCCATATTCTATGTAATTTTATACTCTTCCATCCATAAGTTGGGCATATCCATATTTAATGTAATCTTATAGACTCTTTCATCCATACATTGTGCATATCTATACTTTATGTAATATAATAGTCTGTTTTATCCATACATTGTGCATATGCATATTTTATGCATCCATATAGGCAATATCATCCACATATTGTGCATATCCATATTTTATGTAATCTTATAGTTTTTTCATCCATTCATATCCATCCATATTTTATGTAATCTTATAGGATCTTTCATCCATATATTATGCACATCTATATTTTAGGTAATCTCGCATATGATTCCAAATGATCATTTAATTGGTCGGATAAAATGTTTCACTCTTTAGTATTACAATCAATCACCCTAGGAATGAATAATCTATGGAAACTTTTTTATTTTTTACTTTGCTTTCTTAACTGATATACTGCCACAAATTTGTTGTGTTTGAACTATTATCCTCTTCAACCTGACACAGAGACACTGATGTTGCATGGGAATTGGAGCACTTTAACAAACGGATTATTTACTTTCTTAAACTGTGTTAAGCCATATTATAGTATATATTACAGATGATTAACAGACATGACTTTCATTGTTCAAATACGTAAAGCAGTATTAAATTCTTTTTTTTATTTCTTTATCAGTTTCCATTCTACCTGCCGGTGTATGGGTTTAGATACCCGAAATGATATTTCTCTAGGCTATCCTGTCCTGACATTTTCTATTTTCTTCTGTGAAGGTTATATTTTTGCTGCAGTGCCTCTTTTATATCTTTATACCACTTTCTCCACATTTTGGTCTTTTACCTTGGGTTTTAGCATTGCATACTGATTTAGCTATTCTCCTTTCATTCATTCTGTTTGCATGGCCAAACCATCTTTGATTTATTTCTACTTTTCTTCTGAGATATTTCATTTCAGCTGCCTGTACTCTACTGTATTCCCTACTGTCTAAAGTTAAGGTTTCAATGCCATAGAGGAGAGTAGGACAATAAACTGTGTTGTATACTGTGAGTTTGGTTTTTGTTGATAATTCTTGTTTGCCTAGATAGTTATATATTGTCATTGCCTTTTGGATACTTTGGCTGATTTTTCTAAGTCAACAAAACAGGTGTAAGTCAATGTTTCTCTCAAGGAATTTTTCCATTGTGTAATTGTGAAAAAGTGGTCTTGTACGCTTCTCCCTGGTCTGAATCTGCTCTGGTGTTCTTCAATCTGATCTTTTCCTCTTTTCCTCAGCCTCATTTCAAATATCCTGGCAAACAATTTTCCTAGTACACTCAGCAGTGACATCTCTCTATAGTTTGAGCATTCTATAGTTGATCCTTTATTGTGTATTGGTACTATCATTCCTTTTTCCAATCAGCTGGCCCCTGTTTGGACTTCCATGCTTGTTGGCATATTGCATGTAGTAGTTTGTCTGCCACTCTCCAGTGTTTTTTAATTGTTTCTGGATAAATTTGATCTGCTCCTGGTGCCTTCCTAGTTTAACTTTTCATTTAGCTTTCCTGGAATTCTTCCATTGAAATATCTACATCTTCAGTTATCTTATATGGATTATTTGTTATTCTTACTGGTTGATCTGTACTGCTTGTTCCATATGTTCTGGAGGGGTTATGTAATTGCTGAAAACTCTTTCTCCATGTTTCCATGATTTTGTTGTCTTCTTTCATTGTCTCCTTTGGTGTTCTTAATTTGTCTAATTGGGCATGTTTTGGTCTTTCTCATGCTTCTCATTGCTCTCCAGAACAGCTTTTGATTTCCTGAGTAGTTTTCTTGAAGTCTCTGTCCAAAACTCTTCCAACTGTTCCTGTATTGCTTTCCTCACTTCCTCTTTGGCAATAGTTCATTTACTAACATAATCTATTCTATCCTCTGGCCTTTTGCATTTGTAAGTATTTGTTCTAGGCTGCCTTCTTTTCTTTGATCTTAGTTTTGACATTCTTATTCCACCATGTCATTCTTTTCCTATCTCCTTTAATTTAGTTTCTACCACAGACTTCTTCAGCACAACTGAGGCGTGTATCCTTATATATAGAGTTGCCACTTTTCTTTTATTGTGCTGGTGCTATCATTAATCAATCTGCCTTTCAATGATAAATCATTTTATCCCAGATTGGTATATCTGCTTTACAATTGGTTTATTTAGTTCTCCTGTTTTGAGTTTAGTAGTTTTCTTCTCTTTCCTTTACTGTTTCTTTTCCTCAGCCAGTAATCTCATTTTTGCAATCACCAGGTGATGGTCACTAAATATTTCAGCTCCTCTGTTTACTCTTGCATCCATTGTACTGTAAAAAGGGAGCTGCTAACTATTATGTAGTTTATCATTGACATTTCACTTCTGTCTTCATTTACTTTTGTATATTTGTGAATGTTTTTTATGAGGAAAACATATGTTGGCTATTGTCATGTCATTCTTTAGACAAAAGTCTTATCAGTCTCTCCATTTAGATAAGTTGTTGTCTCTCCTTCTTTACCTATTACTCCTCCTGATGCTTCTGCATTGTTTCCTACTCTAACCTTTTAATCTCCTAAAATCATTAATTCCTGTTTGAGTTTGAGATTGAGATTCTCTGCAGCTATTTGTACATTATTTTCAAAGACATCGTTTTCTTCTTTGCTGGCATCTTCATTGGGTCCATAAGCTATTAATAATTTGATTCCTCTTCGTATTGGTTTAATGTTTACCTTTAATAACTTTGAGCTAATAAATCTCGAACTTTTTAAATAGTTTTTCCTGTCACTTATGTATTAGGAGGCCTACTGCAGCTTTAGCTCTATCTTTGACATCTACTCCTTAGAAGATTAAAGTATGATTTGGTCATACATTTTCTTTTCCTTGTCCTTTTTTCTTTGTTTCTGTGGTAGCCAAAATATCTACTTTGAATTTTTTTCTAATTCTTCAGCTAATTTTAACTCTTTTCCATTTATTGCTCTGACATTCCATGCTCCTTAAATCAAAGTCTGTGTTCGTTTCCAGGGTCGCCTTTGAAAGCCCAATCCAGTTGTAATATCTTTGGGTCTCTGAATAAGTTGGTTTTGGGTAAGCAGGTGTTTAGCCTACTGTACCCTAGGTAGGTGGTGGGGCAGTCACCTTGAGACCTCCTACTGGGCTTTGGTTTTAATTTCCTGTCGGGGTTAACTCCCTTACACTTTGGCAGCCAAGACCAGCCTGCAAGGCAGCAGGCTGTGATTTTCTGTCAGCAGGAGACTCATGGAGGGCGGGGATGTCAAGTCACCATACAGTTGCCAGGACCTGCCCACTGCCTCAGCAGTATTGAATTTGTTTGTCAGATAGACATGATTATTCAGTGACCCTGTTTGATGAGAAATATTTTGTCTCCTTTCCAAAATACACAATTTTCGAGCACAAATCTGGATGCTTACCAAGATGAATGCAGCAGGAGAAAGATCATTGAACGTTTGCTGCAGTACAGTCCTAGTTGGTATTGAACTATTTGAAGTATTCATACGATCACTGAAAATTAAAAAAACAAAAAATGAAAAAAAGAAGATAATTCAATTGTATTTTAACTTATTACAGGAAATAGTGTAGAAAGTCACTTCATACAGAAACTTTTTATGATGAGCTTCAAAACATTATTACAGATATTAAAGTAAGGATTTTTAATTTAACTGCTGATTGATTTTTTTTATTTTTTTTTTTGGGGGGGGGGGGGTACTCCACAAAGTAAATATATCAGTAGTTATAGTAGGTATTTTAAGGAAATATTTGATTTCTAACACTAATACGACAGGAAAAATAAAATGTCTCCATGTACTAATTGTAAGGAGGTGATCTGGTAATTTTATGCCAGTTAAAACTAAGAATACAATTCAGACATACGGGACATCTATTGCAGTAATTTCAGCCACTATAGTGCCTTCAGTAGCTCTGCTCAACCTCCGGTTTCTTCTCCTTGAATTTCCACAGTATACGGGAACAAAAATATCGATATCTTCACAGTCGACATTTTTGCATAGTCTGTTATAGCGTCTCCTGCTAACCCGTAAAAGGAACCTTATAAATAGGTTCACGACGTTTATGAAGAAATCTTCTCTAGAGGGATCACATTCTTCAACAGAGAGTGTGATGTTGAACTGAAAACTCTGTATCATAATGGGTGGAAGAGTATAATCTGGAAGAGAAAGAAGAAAAAGAGATATCTTCAAATTGACACCTAACTTTTTTCGTTTGTTTTATCTTATAAACCATGATGCCATAAAAAATGGAAGGAAAATAAACTCATCCTGATTAGCTTAAACCAGGTATCTTTATCAGAAGACACTCATCATCATCATCATTTGTGGCTTGCATCATTCAGCAATGTTTGTTTTGCTATTGTTACCCTTTGCTTTTTATTTTGGTGGTATGTTTGCAGCTGTTTGTTATGATTGCGCTGAGGCATTTAAACTTTGTTATTTGTTTTATAGTTTCGACTCTACTTGTTATATTGAAGGACAGGTTATCATCTTGTTTACAAGCTTCAATGTATTTTGAGGTTTTTTTCACGTTCAGTGACAATCCTTTGTCTCACTTAAGTCTACTAATTTGTCTAGTAGTTGAAAGAAATCGCTATTATAATGGGTGACTTAAACGCAAAAGTAGGTAGTGAAAGAGTTGAAAACATCGTCGGCGGATATGGTTTGAGTACACAAAACGAAAGAGGAGTTAACAGACTGGTGTGGAAAAGAAAGCTACATAGTAACAAATAAATGGTTCAAAGACCACATCAGAAGGAGACGGATATGGTAAAGCCCTGGAGACATATTTAAAAATCAAATTGACTACATACTGGTTCCTAAATGTTTTTAAAATTGGGTAAAAACAGCTAAAACAATACCCAGAGCTGATATAAATAGTGATTACCGATCAGTGAAATGCATTCTCAAATATGAGCACACTGTAAGAATAATGTACATTGAGCTGCACAAGATTTCACTCATGAAATTTGCTCTTGCAAGAATCTATCACAACGCTTGCTGTGTCCTTAGCTCTGTCCCGAATGGACTATTGCAACTCTCTTTTTGCGGGTCTCATAGATAAGAGGATTAAAAAAGCTCCAAAGGGTACCAAATTGTGCTGGCAAGGTTGGTTTTGGGAAGACCCTTCGACAGTAGTTCCAGAGATTTGTTGAAAGCTGTTCACTTGCTTCCAGTAAGGGGAAGAATCGATTACAAGATTTGTCTTTTTTTTATTACAAATCACTGCAGTCTGCTGCCCCTATCTACATTCAAGATCTGCTCTTCCCAAATGAACCACCTCGTGCGCTAAGGTTTCAAAATTTTAATTTATTCACAATATCCAAAACTCACTTGAAACGTTTCGGACAGAACTTTTTGGCAAAATTGGACCACAAATATGGAATGCTTTACCTCCATCTGTGAAACTTGCAACCAGTCTCGAAATCTTTAAAAATATATACTAAAAACACATCTTTTTAGGAATAATACGAAGGAGCCACAGTGGAGTGAAGTCAAAGGTGAAATATAACAATAAGTGACAACTCCACTTATAAAGACAGAACAAACACGTGACGTTTCGGGTATAACCCTTCGGCAGACAACAAACGAGAAATATCTAGAATCTAGATCTAAGTAATACCTCGGCATCACACAATGGGATGTCAAAAGAAAAACATAAAGGAGAAAGAAAGAAAGAAAAAGACAGTGATGTTAAGAAACGTAGCAGAGGGGGGTGTCAAGAAAGAGTGAGAGTGGAAGGTTCAGATCTAGAATGAAATAAAAATATGAAAATAAGTAAGTAATAAAAGGTGAGGGAGAAAGAGAGAAATAGAGAGAGAGAGAGAGAGAGAGAGAGAGAGAGAGAGAGAGAGAGAGAGAGAGAGAGAGAGAGAGAGAGAGAGGAGGGAGGGAGAGAGAGGGAGGGAGAGGGAGGGAGGGAGGGAGGAGGAGAGAGAGCGAGAGAGAGAGCGAGAGCGAGAGAGAGAGAGAGAGAGAGAGAGAGAGAGAGAGAGAGAGAGAGAGAAGAGAGAGAGAGAGAGAGAGAGAGAAAGAGAGAGAGAGAGAGAGAGAGAGAGAGAGAGAGAGAGAGAGAGAGAGAGAGAGAGAGAGAGAGAGAGAGAGAGAGAGAGAGAGAGAGAGAGAGAGAGAGAGAGAGAGAGAGAGAGAGAGAGAGAGAGAGAGAGAGAGAGAGAGAGAGAGAGAGAAAACAAGCAGGGAAGAAGAGAAACAAGAGGGAAGAAGAAAGAGAGAGACATGTGAGTATGGGAAACAAGAACGAAAAATAGGATAAATGTAAGACTAGATCTATATTCCACTGGGTCTAGAAAGAAGAAATGATAGGATAAATGTATGACTAGATCTATATCTCACTGGGTCTAGAAAGAAGAAATGATAGAGAATGAATGAAAGGAAGTATCAATCAAGACAAAAATTTACTCTGAAGGTGCGAAATGTATATAAATTACAAATTTATCGATGAAATAAGGGAATGAATACCTAAGATATTTTACAATGCTGGGTTGAATGTATAGAAAATCTGTATTCAGATGAGGAAAGAGACAGTAGCCAAGAAATGCAGATGCAGAAGACATACATGGCCAAAAATTACTAAGAGAAGAGGTAGCAGCTGCTTGTAAAGAGAGGCCGAGGTAACATTTTATCGAACTAATAGATACTCTAGGAGACGCTGGGGTGCATATTCTAGTCAAGATATTCAATATCATCTATGAGCTTAGAAAATCTGTGTTTATCACTCTACCAAACAAGCCAGGAGCAATTGATTGTGATCAACATCAAACCGTTAGTATCATGAGTCAGACAACGAAGATCTTACTTCGCATTATAATGAAAAGAATGCGAAATAAAACAAAACCGAAATAGGCAAAGAACGAGTTGGATTTGTAAAGAACAAAGGGACAATCAATGTGATCTTTATACTGAAAATGATCATGCAAGGGACAATTGAAAAACAAAGACAATAAGTTCCTCAAATGTCTTTAAGTGATGGCTAGCCAAAAGAGCTTGAGGCTGAGGTGGCATTCATAAGTTTACTCCTGTTTTCATTTTTTTTATTCTTGAAAATTGGTTCATCCACTCTTCCTGAGCAGAATGGTGTATTAAAGCTCAGTTTATCTTTGCCTCGGGATGATATGGGATCTAAGTCATTGATGACCAAAGAATTATGTAGAGAGAAATCAGTTCTCAATGTTTGTAAGTTATTAAATAGTTATTGCTGCTTTACAATTATGAAAGAGCTTGTTATGTCCTAGACTTTTCAAGGAGAAAAGAAAACGCAAGCCAATCATGTGTTTTAAATCTCAGCCATTTTCATGCTTCTAGACTTCAATGTCAAAATTTATATCCTATATCATTATTTCAACATTTACATCGGAGAAATCTACACAAATCTACATAGTTCGTTCATCTATCATTCAAAAAGTCAGACGTTTCTTCTATTAAAAAAAAAAAAAGTACTGTAATAATACTTCTATTTCAAACTATATTATGTAATTACAAATGATTTGCTAAGCAATGTGTCCAATAGTGCATTATCCTTTGCAAGAATACGTCACTACAAAAACACAGATCTGGTGTCTTAAAGGATTAATACAAAACTTAATTCATCTCATGGAAAATTAATACACATCAACCTTTTGAAAGAAAACAGGAAAATGGTTTCTTTAGAAAACAAGTTTTAGGTATTGGATACATATAAATAGAAAAAAAGGATGCCTGAAAGAAATACTTGCAAACAAAGAGACCAGAGGATAGGATAGAATACGTGAATAAATGAACTATCACGAAAGAGGAAGTTAGGAAAGCAAAACAGGAACAATGGGAAGAGTTTGGCCAAAGACTTCAAGAAAGCTATCAAGGAAATCAAGAGCTGTTCTGGGGGCAATGAAGAGCATGAGAAAGACCAAAGCATGCCCAATACGACAAATTAGGCATGCCAAAGGAGAAATCATGAAAGAAGACAGCGAAATCATGGAGACATGGAGAAAGCATTTACAACAATTACATAATCCCTCCAGAACGTATGAAACAAGGAGTAAAGATCAATTAGTAAGAGTAACAAGTAATCCAGAGGAGACAGCTGAAGTTGTAGATATATCAATGGAAGAAATCTAAACAACTATAAGAAAAGTGAAATTAGGAAAAGCCCCAGGAGCAGATCAAGTTTATCCAGAAATGATTAAAAACCAAGGGAGAGAGGCAGACAAACTACTAAATGCAATATGCCAACAAGCATGGAAGTCTAAACAAGTGCCAGACGACTGGAAAAAGGGAACGGTATTACCAATACATAAGAAAGGATCAACTATGGAATGCTCAAACTATAGAGGGATATCACTAATTAGCGTTCCAGGAAAAGTATATACCAGGATACTTGAAATTATACTAAGGAAAAGTGTAGAAGATCAGATTGAAGAGCACCAGAGTGGATTTAGACCAGGATGAAGTGTACAAGACCACGTATTTACAATTAGACAAATTATAGAAAAATTCCTTGAGAAACATTGACTTGCACCTGTTTTTTATTGACTTAGAAAAGGCATTTGACACTGTGAGGAGGGACGACTTATGGCGTTCCTTAAAAGAACACAATGTAGAGCAAAATTTAATAGAAGCCCTTAAAAGTTTTTACAATAAACCAACATGTGCAGTGAGAGTAGCTAGAAACATATCTGCAGAATTTGATGTAGATATAGGAGTAGACAGGGTTGTGTCCTAAGTCCTCTTTTGTTTATCACATTTTTGGATTCAGTCACAAAGGTATCCTCAAAAATGAAGAAAATGAATGTAGGCATGTGGAAGCTCAAACCAGTAAACGTATCAATGCTTTCATTTACTGATAATTTAGTTCTGTTTGGAAAATCAGAAAATGACCTTCAGTCGAATATCAACATTATGAACAATGAACTAAATAAGATTTAGGACTTGTAGGTAAACAAGAATTGTCAACAAAAACAAAATGGCAGTATACAACTCAGTTTATTGTCCTACTCTCGTCTATGGCAGTGAAACCTGGACCTTAGACATTAGGGAATACAATAGAGTACAGGCAGTCGAAATGAAATATCTAAAAAGAGTAGTAGGGAAAACTAAAAGAGACAAAATCAGAAACACAACAATAAGAGATCAAACCTAAGCAGATAGCATAAAAACTAAGTTAGAAATGAATCAACTGAGATGGTTTGGACATGTTAACAGAATGAATGACAGTAGAATAGCAAAATCAGTATACAGTGCTAAAACTCAAGGTAAGAGACCAAAAGACAGATCTCGGAGAAAGTGGGAAGAAGATATAAAAGAGGCATTAACGCAAAGAAATTTAACTTTCACGGAAGGAAACAGAAAATGTCAGGACAGGGCAGCCTGTAGAAGGATCATTTCGGGCATCAAAAACCCATACACTAAAAAGTAGAATGGGAGCTGATAAAGAAAAAAAAAAGAACTAAATAAAAGAGGAATGAGAGTAAATGCAAAGAAAACCAAAACAATGCTAGTAACTAGGAAGCTAAAACACAAGGAGAATTTAGAACAAGTTCAAAGCTGCAATTACCTAGGAGTAATGATTAACTCGGAGGGAAAACTAAGAGCAGAAATCAGCCAGAGAATCAAAAGGCAAGTGCAATATATAACCATCTAGGAAAGGCATTTGTAGACAAGGAAGAATTGTCATCAAAAACCAAAATGGCAGTATAAAATACAGTTTATTGTCCTACTCTCTATGGCAGCGAAACCTGGACCTTAGACAGTAGAGAATACAGTAGAGTACAGGCAGCTGAAATGAAATATCTAAGAAGAGTAATAAGGAAAACTAAAAGAGACAAAATCAGAAACACAACAATAAGAGATGAAACCAAAGCACATGGCATAAAAACTAAGATAGAAACAAATCAATTGAGATGGTTTGGGCATGTAAACAGAATGAATGACAATAGAATAGCTAAATCAGTATACAGTGCTAAAGCCCAAGGTAAAAGACCAAAAGGCAGACCTCGGAGAAAGTGAGAAGATATATATATTGAAGCATTGAAATTTAATTTTTTGGAAGGAAACAGAAAACGCCAGGACAGGGCTTCCTGGAGAAAGATCATCTCGGGCATCTGAACCCATACACCGAAAGGTAGAATGGGAACTGATAAAGAAAGATACTAAACCTATCAAAGTCATCAAAATAAATATATATATCTATGCCACAGTGAAATTAAAAAGCACAAGGAACATTTCGTATTTTAAAAATTGAGTAAAATATTCACTTCATGTTATATGTATAACTTTTTCCAAGCGAAAAAAAAAATATCTAACAGTCAAAATTTTTAATCTCCTTAAAGATTGGACCTCTGAGGCATTATTTCACGACATGTCTGCACAATTCTTGTAGCCTAAAGGCAAAACTATTACTTCGTTTCCCTCTTTCACTCAATTTTATTCCAAAGACATAAATCAGACTTGGTAATTCTAGTATTCCCTGAACATTGCTTTTCCCTTAGAATAGAGTCATCAGTGTGACTCATTGTTCAAAATAATGCAGTTGCCATCTCACTAGTTTGTATGTTCCATTGGAATCTCATAATTTCAAAGTGAATTTGAGACAATGAGCTGTAAAAGAGTGGAAGGAAAGTGATAAGACGTATCAGCTGCTCCCATCCGCCACTTGTTCTTCCAATCGGATATTTCAATTAAAAAATTTGAAGACAGCATATCTTTTTCATTTAAAATTCTTATAGAAGGGATGAATTCGACAGTTTTAGTCATGCACTTTTGCACACAACACAAAGGTTGCTGTTGTTGTTACTGATCCAGCAGCGTTCAGACATAATTTGTCCATCGGCCCAATGTCATATAGAGGTATCTGATAGCACTCTGAGCTTGATATATACTGTGGTGGGGCGCTATACAAGAACTATTTATTATTATTATTATCTGCAGGTGTTTTCCATCTGTTGTAGGGTTTCAAGCATCAGGTTTTCGAGAAATAGCTTGTCACGTAGGTCTTTCAATTTGTGGCATTGAAAACCAGCTTCAAATTCCTGTAGCAAATCATCCCTCTTAGTTGTGGGTGGCAAACTCATTCATTACCAACGTGCGCTCACCTGCCAAGGGTCAAGCATGGTCAGTTGGATTCCCGGGTAGCTGATCGCCCCATTGACATTTTTTTTATTAAACATTGCACCATTTTATCTCGCTACAACAGCGCTTCTCTCACACCGATTGTCTCAGTCTTTGTTTCTATCATAGCATCAACGTCTTGTCTGTTCTTTGTGAAAGTATCATTTCTCTTGGATGTGACTTTTCTGATAAAAGCATTTTTAATATGTATGTATATTTTCCGGGGTGTTTTTTTGCTTTGGTCATTATATTTTATCTAATTGCTAAAAAACTACACAAACATAGTAAACAAAAATGATTTTATTTCAAAAGATTGGTTATCGCACTTCACTCCGTAGAAAAAAACAATTTGCAGTCACAAACCACTGCAAAGTTATAACGTTCTTCCTCCACTCACTCCCTTATTTTTTTACCTAAGTTAAGTACACATGCAACGTGTTTTCCTTGGGTGTAAATCCTTTTTTGACCGATTTTCCTTTATACAATCATTTTTTACTGACCCCTCTTATTTTTTTCAAATAAATCTAGCATGGATCACACCCTAGAGAATCATCTTTTTTCCCGTCAGTGAATTGTGCTGCATATGTGGAAAGAAAACTTAACACATAAAGAATAACAGGCACAGAGAAAGCCATTAATGTGATAAAATACGAGATGACATTTTTTAAATATATGGACTAGATATAACGATGTGATAGGAACACATTCGACATTCATGGGTTCAAAGTGTTCTTCTTACACAAGGAATGTTAAAAAGAGAAATAGCATGATATCTCTTCAAAACGCGAGAGACACAATTTAAAGATCTGAAGTAATTTGGTGTGAATTCATTGAGGACAGCGTAATCACCGATTGTCCCACTTGCATTCAGTTTGTGACTCTCCGATATGGATGTGTGCCAGAACGCAATATCCGTCTTTCTGCATCTGCCAGCAAGTCCAGCACACCTAGCCTTACACCAATAGACACATTACACACAGATCATGAACTCCCTTTCACACAAGAAATACACCCTCTAACAATATGCATTCTGCTGACAAATGCATCTACACCAAATATGCAGAACATATTAATGGAAGATACAGACAACTGCTGAGAAATACATGAAAACATGACATACAGTAGACCACATCCTGGAATGAAAGAATAAAAAATTGTCGATCGCAGGTTACATTCACAACTGAACTGTACAACTGCAGAGAGGTAAGTCAGTGCATCTCAATTTTGTCTAAATCTATCCCAAAATCCTTTGTGAAAGAAAGGCTATTTCCACAACGAATGCGTTAGTAGATTTCAGCCTAAAATATCTGAAAAATCTGAAGGAAGTAAAGGTTTCGATTTTTTAATCTGAAATCTTTTCGTGTGAGTAGTAGGGCCTCACGGATCAGTGTGGAAATTGTAGTTTGTCGTGAAAGTCAAAGTCAAAGTTAAATTAAAGCAGCGTGCTTTCGCTGATGATAAGTATAAAAATCGGCGATGGGCCTGGAGTCGGGAATTTTATCCTGTTGTGCTAAACCATCTCACCTATTCATAACAGCAAACATAGAAGTATTTTAGTAAAAGGGAAGAAAAGGAAACTTAAGAGAAAAATATATTAAAACTAGAAAACCTCAAATAATCTGAAATCAGAGGAAATCTGAAAGATTTACATTCCTGTGTATTGTCCTTATTTTGTGAAAGTTTGATAGCATATTTTGTATTAAAGTGTTTTACTTTATACCCTATGTCTGTTATTGTACTGAAATGATGGACCTAATTGAGGTCTTGTTTGTGTGGAAACAAAACGCTTTTTGATAAATTTCTTTCATCAGTCTATCGCAACACTCTTTTTAAAGTGGGGGAAGCATTCACATTTGTTGTTGATGGCTATCTTAGCCATATACAAGCTGATTAATTGGACCTACAAATTACCGTTAAGCGTTGCAAAGCTAGCAGGGAGCAAACGCTACCTGGTGGCCCTTTGCTGACCTCGGTCAGTGTGACCCAGAAGCAACGCGCCGGCCATCTAAGAGGAACGAGTTTTGTGCGCCTTGAAAAAGGTGATGGTTCAGTTTCATGGGAGTGGTCACAAAGAGGGTACACTGGGGCATGTTCATGATTTATTCTGTTAAGATGCATGTTTAGCTGTATGTGGTGTGTTCGGAGCCTGAAGACGATGACTTGGTCTTTTCGTTTAAGTTGGTTGCTGTTGTCATTTGTTTGTGGGGTGGCCATATGTCAGTAACAACACAAAGGTAGAATACATTACATCAACTGTTATTACTAAAAATATTCAGCCTGACCTAGCAGGTTTTCCTAAAACACCATCAAAGTCTTGCTGTAAACAATAAGAAAAACATGTTCACCTATTTCAGGATCAATGCATTCGGTAGAATTGAATTCGAAACGTGTAGTTAATCCAGTTGGACAGTATTCACAATTCTGAAAATAAAATTGAAACGGATATCATTTTTTAAACAAAAAATAGATTGTAGAGTAAAGAAAATTATCATCAACTACATAATAAATTCATAACTAAAAGAAAATAGAATTTCTTGAAGGCAATTCTAAAGACAACTAACTCCCACAAACAGAAGTCACGCCTAAATAGCGCCGAAAATATAAAGAAAGTAAGCAATGTTGAGGCTTATCCAAGAAATACTTCACAACTCATTTTCATTCATTCACTTGATAGTTAATTTACTTTACATGAGATGCTCATTGCATAAAGGAAGAATATCCTGGGCAAGCAAAGTTAAATTTAGATAGAAACATTGAAAACAATCTTAAATCTCTGGACTATCTCAGTTCAGAATCAATGGAAATAAATATTCTGAAGTTCTAAAGAATTATTGAAAGGATAGCATCGTTGTACTCGGTGACACTGCACACACATTCACTCTCATTGCAAAGCAGAACAATAGGAATAACCTTAAAACAATAACCTGTCATCTTAAAATATGTATTTTAAGTACTAGCCAGCTTGTTAATAATAATATGTAAAATTACGAAAACGATCTCTTTGCAACATTTCAGGAAATCATCAGAACCGTACATACATAAAAACAAGTCTTAGCAAGCTTCAGTTTTGTTGCTGTTTCTGTTGTTGTTATTGTTTTTGTGTTGTTGATAAGATTAAGATAGAAACAGACAATTAATATTTACCAGCATAGGCTTCTTCCTGTAAAGATCCCTACCACAACGTGTGCAAGATCTGCTGACTACATTGTACTCCTGGCCATCATCACAATCAGCTGGGCACAACAAAATCGAATTTTAAAAATTGAATTGAATTGAATGCATTTTGTTATCCACGAAGGGAATTTGTTTTTGCTACAGTGAGTACATGCAACACATAATTTGTATAGATTACAAATACTATGACACATTTAATTGTACATTACGAGTAATTCCTTAACTTAAGCAATAATAATGAAGCACAATTATTATGGATCAATATGAATATGACAGTGACAACAATGATGACAGTCATAGATGTGATCACGATGGTTTTGATGAGGATGAATTTACAACAATGATGTTTGATGATGATCATGGTAATGATGATGGTGGTTGTGATGATGATGATGATGATGATGATGGTGATGATGATCGTAATGATGATGATGATTATGATGATGCTGCTGATGATGATGATGATGATGATGATGACGATAATAGTGATAAAGCAACATTGTCATTTTACATATATGATGTAGAGGGTCTTGGGGTATTTGCTTGTTGAGATCAATTGGAAGATTCAATAGAAGTTTTTTTAAAGATCTGTACACATAGTAAAATGAGCACATAGATTAAGAATGTATTTATAACAACCAACTATCAATACATAAAACGTATTGCTTAATTGATTGTTGGAGTAGGAATGATTTCTTAAGAGGAAGTTTTTTTTAAACTGACGCTCATCCCCAAATATATTCAATTTGTTTAATTATGATGAGCATTTTATTTTGCAAAGGAAATTGATGTATCTGTTACAGCACAAATTCTTTTAACCTGTAGCAAATCAATTGACACTCTAGACATCATGCATATTACAGTGTATTGTAATGACCTGGGTGTTTTTCCTCCGGTTCCAGTTTTTGTCTATCTTTGAAAACTTCTACTATTAACTTCTTGTTAATTTTCTTTCATTATTTCTGCTGTTGTCTTTTTTCTCCCTGAGATCACGGTACGATGGACAAGGTTTCTTCAAAGAAACGAGTTGTCTTTTCTAAGCAAAGTAAGAAGTACATGTTCAAAGAAGCATTGATACATGCAAATCATATTTGATTTCCAAGTGTACTTTTATGTACACATACTCATTTGTTCGTTTTGTTGAATTTTTGTTTTGACTCCCTTTTGTTTTTTCTAGACTCTTATTCATCAGGTCTGCTTACACATTCTGATATTATGTTTCTTATTTTAATATTTTACTAACAGGACATTTTTCTCTTTCATCCACTGAAATCATCTACTTTCCATAATAAGTGTAAGAATAGTTTTCTACTTACTGATGCAGTCTCTGGCTTCATCTGTTGCCCCTTCAAAAAGAGTTGTAGAACCATCAGGGCATGGTATACAGGACGTTACCAGGACATTTGAATTTGGTTGATATTGACCCAGCATGCATTTTTGACAGTCTGGTTCACCTTCCTTTCTGTAATGGCCAGCATTACACAATTCTGCAAAAGATGAACGGTAGACTGAAAGAAACTTTGCCTATTTGATTGGATTGGATTTTACCCACATCCACAACTAAGGTGATCTTAGGGGCTTTGGTAGGATTTTCGATTTTGCCTGGACTGCTCTGTAAACAGCCAAGGCATCTCTAACATGCACAGTGTTGTGATCTGCACTTGTGATCTTGTTATTGTCTGTCTCCAATGGGACTAAGTGTCAATCTACCCACCTGGACTCAAAACTTCTTTTCCTTTTTCAGTATGAATAAATATGATCTGAATTTATTATGATTATGAAAATAAAAAAATAATTTCAATCATAACAGACATAAGTGGTGTTCCTCCAAGGCTGGTATGAGCCATAGAGCTGGATAATATTGCGGAATGAAGCAGATAAGGTGACAGTACATTACATTGGTTGAGTCGGAAAATACGTTGTAAGAGTCCTTTCGAGGTAAACCAACTTCGGAGCTAGCATTCCCAGGATTTTGACCCTTGGACTTTGCAATTTTAAATCCAGCAGCCTAACCACTGGGCAACTGACATCACTCAATTTTAGTAGTAACCTTGAGTAAATTAAGTTAAAAATCAATCAACTGTCTAATAATACAAGAAATGATAATATTTACCGAATCGGCAATCCATCCTAGAGGTGGAACCTTTGGTCAGAGTGGTGTTTCCTGTTGGACAAAGTTCACACTCAGTTTCTAACCCAACCATGAATTTATAAGTTCCAAGTCTGCATTCCTCACATGTCCTGGTCGTCATGTTCAAATAAAGACCTTGAGTGCAAAGAGCTAGATAAATGGAAGATATTTTCTTTCATTTTTGTATGAAAACAATGGACAAACAAGACACAACAACAATAACATAAAAAATGAGAGAAAAGAAACAACTAATTTTCCTCTCAAAACAAGAAACTGACACATTCCCTCCTTATCCTACAAAGAGGGCTGACTAAACTTGTGCTCATGATAATTAGATAAAGATATAGCATTCAGCTCTACCTAAATGTTTATGTGGATTTTTTACAAAACTCAAGGACTTTTTCCTTCCTCCAATGAAATAATATCCGTTTATACATGCATTGACTACATTTCATAGGAACAAACAAAAGGTTAAAGGCCCTCTGTCTTTTACTTCTATTTTAACCACTGCAACTGACGTTGCTGCTGCTACTCTACTGCTTCTGCTGCTCCTACTACCTATATTAAAAATAAAGTAAGTCTGACACTCAGAGTCCTAATTTTTCTAGGCATGCAACATAATGTGGTAGTTTACCATTGCTTTCTATGCCGACTTCACTTTCGCTGAGTCTGAAAAGACCCAGCTACCCATTTCTCTGCTGGGTTGACAGGAGGGCCAGATACATTTTTGTGCCGACTGGGAATTAAAATCGGGTCTTCTAGGTGGTAGTCCAACGCGCTACTAACTGAGCTACCGGCGCCTCACTACCTATATTACTGCATCTAATAAAGAAGAAGATGATCACAAAGAGGATGATGCAACCAACCATTCATTGAGATCACTTTATCATACAAAGAGGAAGTTTCACCTGTATGCGTACATCAGGCATTAGACAGAAATTGTGGAATTACTACTTCCTCCAATACCATTTATTAATCTACCCCTACCACTACCACTACTCTTATGTCTACTACTACTTTTACTATAGCTACCACAGTTTCCACTACTATTACTGTCCCAACTACTAATCTACTACCACCAATAATATAACATAAATTTACCAATAATGTCACTATCACTAATCATAGTATTTTCAAGATTAACAGTACTTAAAACAATTTAATAGTCACATTATGAATACAAGTAATAAATGAAAACATAAAATACTAATAACAACAATTTTAAAAAAACTTGTAGTTGTAACAACAATAATAATCATGATAATAATAATAATAATAATAATAATAATAACAATAACAATAACAACAAAAATAATAATAGTAATAATAGCAATAAGGGTTTACAAATCATAAAACATAAAAAAATTAAAGACATACATTGGATAAATGGAAAGAATGACAATTCTAGCTGAACATTACTAGGAAAGGGGAAGAACTATGAATTCATAAACTTATGGCACTTTATCAACCTCTGGCTGTATCAAGAAGTGTACATAGAGACAGAGTGAGACATATTTTGATGATCTAAATCATTACAGTAAACACATCGTTGTCTAACTTATCACTGTAAAAGATGTGGTCCTCTTTCTTTTTCATTTTTATTATGCTTCTAATTTGCTTCGTTTTGTTGTTTAATTATTTTTTAAACAGCCATAAGAAGTTTTAATAATTGAAAAGACTTCTTCTTAACCATATACCAATGAATTAACAAAGTCTTATTGTATGATCAGTACATTTTGGTTTGACTGTGAAACACTTTTTTAACTTTTATACTTCATAGAAACAAACAAATCTAAATTTAAAAGTTAGGTTTCATATTCAACAAATGATCATCAACATAATCTGAAAGTTAAAAGGACTTACGAAGACAGCTTTCTTCTGACACAGAGCCTTCAAGCAGAGTGGTAACATCATAGCCGTCAATTCTTTCACATGGGACACATGTTTCTTGATTGGGACCATCCCGGTACTGCCCTCTAGCACATAGTGTGCATTGACTTTGAGAAGATTTATAATATCCAGGAAGACAGATAACTGTGGGGATTATTGGATTTAATTTGTTGTTATCGTTGATTCTTTTTAAATTGTACAGCGAGAAGAAGAACTCTGATGGCATGATATAAATGACCCATTCAATTACAGAGGGATAATTATACAATAGGTAGTCAATGACTTTCAAATAATTTTACAGACAATCATCAAATTTTCAAATGTAACACACAAACAAGTACATGTTCCTTCTCTTGTGCAGGAAGCCCCTATAAAATTACATAGATTTTATTTTCATTTTGAAACTTAAACAATGACAAAATCGTTGTGTGAAATTTACAGTAAAATCAAACACAAGTTTGTACGTATATACAGAACTGGCCAGAACTTTCTTCTTTTGAAGCATTAGTCAGTCTTTAATCGTGTTTCATAAAGTCTCTCTTTTCCTACATGCACACCCTCAATTACACTTAACACTCTAACTGCACTGTGTTTGTGTGTATGAGGAGTGGGGGTGGTGCTCAAAGTAAGATATTGAACAAATGACCCATCACTCATAGTTAGGTCTTTTCTTTTAGGTGAGATCATGTCAGGTAGCAGTTTATGGTGAGGTCATCATTGAAATCTGGTTCCTACGGTGTTGGGACTATATTCTCAGCACCTGGGATTAAAACTAAATAGCATTGGCTACTTACAGCTACAGGAAGAATATTTTCCATTATTATATTATTGTTGGCTTAATGTCTTGATAATAACATTTATAACTGACTTTCGGTTTGGTTACCGAGCAGGCTAGACGTGGGTGAGCGAGCTCGCGTTCATTTTGATTTCAAGTTTCTTTTGTTGTTAGGGCGTCCTACTGAATTTTCACTTTTTTCCCTAATGCATTTTTGGCTAATTTTTTCCTGCCAATGTGTTGCTTGCATCTAAGTTACTACGTAAATGTAAAAATTTTGGGAAAAATTATTCGGTTGCCATGTTAACGGCGGCCATGTTGAATTTTGATGCCGAAATTTAAAATCTTAAAATCTCAAAAAGTATATGGACTAGCAATGAAATTCTTTTTCAGACATATTCTTTAAACCCTTAAATAAGGAGTAAGACATATTTAATTTATCTCAGCTGTTTTTAAATGTGTTTAAAAAAATCAGTATTTTATTAAAAAATAACTATTGATAAATTTTGTAATATTTTGATTTTAAAGGTGCACAAAAGATATGAAAATCATAATAAACCAGTGAAAATCTCTAGTTCCCAATAACAAATACTAGTCTAGCTGTGTACCAAATTTCAACACTCTGGCATGAATACTTTCTGAGATTTTAAGATTTTAAAAATGTTGTATGCTAGAAATCACATCTTTTGAGAAAAATGGCTTTGAAAATTCAACTTTCTTCAGAATGATACAGCCATATTAAAATTGGCCATAGAAATAGTACCTTTTCAGGCTTTATATAAAAAAATCAACTGATGTACTCGATTCTAAAGATGTTGAAGTAGCATTCTAGAGTGGATTTGGAAAATGGGTATTATGAGCCCAAGACTCTACTAAACGCTGTTACAGCTCACCCGGACGCCCCCTTAAACGACATCAAGATACCAGTTAGCGGATTGCCGACGATGCTGGAATATCTTATCAACAGCATTTTAAAGAGATCTCACCTCTCCTCATTCAAAGTAGTTGGAAATCAAGAGCGCACTACCCTCGTCCTTTGTTTTGATGGCATGGCCATGGGACGACATGAGTGTGTCGGCGAGTCATCATTCGACTCCTGCCAGCTTCAGACGGAAGTCACCGAGCCAAATAGACGAGATCAACTTAGAAAACGACAACATCATACAAGAATAACAACGGAGACAGCAACAACATCTTACCAACACGGATTTCATTAAAAATGAAGAATATGCAAGTGCCGACGTTCAACAAACAATCAACAACAATATGGAGTCAACCCAAAGTAAGGACAGTGCTATACACTCATTCAGTGTGTCAACCATAACATCGCCCCTTGATGACACATCTACGAATACAGACTTTATTGAAAACAAAGTGCTGACATTAAACAAACAAACAACAACAATACGGAGTCAACCCAGAGTCAGGACAGTGCTATCAATTCATTCAGTGTGTCAATCATAACGTTGCCGCTTGATGACACAACTTTTGTCGAAAACACAACCAGTGAATTAAATGACATGAACAACATGGAGACAGAAGCGAAACACAACGAGAACATAGATCTACACCTTCCTGACACATCTATCCGCCAGACAGTGAGGATGATAAAAAAAACCCCGAGCACATGTGATGAAAACTCAATCATGGAAAATCAACAGGCTGATAACAGTAATCATGCACGCCTCACTGACATGATCGAGGACCTGGACTGTAATAAAATAAGGGCCGAGATCTCAAAAATCGGAAAAGACACAGGAATGCATATTACACTGCCAGATCGCAACAATGACTATCTGAAGCTTTTGTTAGACAAATTTCAAGGGACACGTGCTATTCTTGTAGAGGCTGATAATCTCCTTATTAAGTATTGCGTTTCATATCAAAGGATAATGAATTTTATCGTCAAGAACAGTACAGACGACAAACCTTATACGAAAATGCTACAACGCCATCTGCATAATTGGTATGATGACGAGATCCTCATATTGGAGGACAGCAGCTACGGAGAACATGAGCAGAATATTCTGAAATAACTACTCCATTTTAAATGACTGATTTTCAAAACCTTGAATCTGTAAAGCACAACAGAGACGGAACAAGTCCTGAAACCCATGACTTGTCTATATTATATATAATATGCCTAACTTTTCAAGTTAACCTTCTCTTATCTTTTGTAATTCTAAGATGATTGTCTGCCAGAGTTTGATTGCTGATTCCTGGTGGAAGTCATTTCTGTTTACCCTTTATTTGCCCTTGATAATGTTTGAAGAATTATTATAATACCATGCTCACCATGAATACATGACCAGTTGAAATAATCTCTTCATGACATAATGTGTTAATTAAATGTGTTAAGTAAAAAATGTTTTTAAAATGTTTAAATTAAAATTTGTTTTAAAATTTATACTTTCAATTTCCTTGATTGACTGCCCAAAAAATGCCCTAGGTATGACACATCCTAATTTTGATAGGAGCCTTAAGTCAAAGCCTAAGACAGGAAACGAATTTCCTCCTCCTTTTGGCTTATCCACCTAAGTAAAAGTAACTAAAGTTCCTTCAAGGCCATTACAGCCCATAGAGCCGGAGCTTATCCGGTTTCTGTTGCATGAAGCAGAACAGGTGATTATATTCACCTTCTCGACAGGCCGCTAGTCTGAAGCAGTTTTTCTCCCAAGCTACTGCTTTTACCCATTTGATCCTTGGTCAAGTGGGAAAAATGCACGTAAATGGATGAAAACCAACAAACTTAAACTTAATGAAGACAAGACAGAGTTGATTACTTTTTGGAAAAGGGAAGTCCAATGTTGTCATCAACAACATCAAAATCAATGGTCACACTGTCGCAAGATCCCAATCATAACCTTAAATTCTTCTTCAACAAATTTCTTGACATGAAAGAGCACACCAAAAGAATTGTGCAATCATTGCACTTTGATCTCAGAAGCATCTACAGAATAAGGAGCTTACTCGACACTGAGACAACCAAAATTCTCATTCACATGTTTGTCACAAGCAGATTGGACTACTGCAGTTCATTGATCTATGGTCTTCCACAAAAATCTATCAACAAACTGCAACGCATCCAAAATACTGCAGCATGCATATTTCCAGAACCAAGACTTGAAACTAAATTACCCACATACTTATGTCTCTGCACTGGTTGCCTGTGAATGAAAGAATCGACGACAAACTCGCCTGTTTTGCCTACAAATGCATCAACGATTTTGCCTCTGATTATTTGAGTTCTCTTCTCCGTGTTCATGTGCCACCCAGAACACTCAGATCATCAGCGAGCATCACTATTGAGAACAATTTTTCAGTTCAATTTCTCGGACAAAGCCTTCTCCCACTCCACCCCTTGGATATGGAGTTCCTCATCATCAACCACAAAACAATCTCCCTTGTACAACTATTTCAGAAAAATCTCAAGACGGGACTTTTACAGCTTCATACTCCCAATTTTTAGATTAATCTTCTGTTTCCTTTCTTTCTTTATCAATTCCCACTTAACCTTTCGGTGTATGGGTTCAAATGCCCGAGATGATCTTTCTCCAGGATGCCCTGTCCTGGCATTTTCTGTTTCCTTCCAAAAAGTTAAATTCCTATGCTTCAATATACATACCTTCTTCCCACTTTCTCCGAGGTCTGCCTTTTGGTCTTTTACCTTGGGCTTTAGCACTGTACACTGATTTAGCTATTCTATTGTCATTCATTCTGTTTACATGCCTAAACCATCTCAATCGATTTGTTTCTATCTTAGTTTTTATACCATGTGCTTTGGTTTGATCGTTTATTGTTGTGTTTCTGATTGTCTCTTTTAGTTTTCCCCTACTACTCATCTTAGATATTTCATTTTAACTGCCTATACTCTACTGTATTCTCTACTGTCTAAGGTCCAGGTTTCGCTGCCATAGAGGAGGGTAGGACAATAAACTGTATTGTATGCTGCCATTTTGGTTTTTGTTGACAATTCTTGCTTACCTACAAATGCCTTTCCTAGATGGTTATATATTGCACTTGCCTTTTTGATTCTCTGGCTGATTTCTTCTCTTAGATTTCCCTCTGACTTAATCATTACTCCTAGGTAATTGTAGCTTTGAACTTGTTCTAAATTCTCCTTGCCCAATTTAAGATTCTGTGCTTTAGCTTCCCTAGTTACTAGCATTGTTTTGGTTTTCTTTGCATTTACTCTCATTCCTCTTTTATTAAGCTCATTGTTCATAATGTTGATATTCGACTAGAGGTCCCTTTCTGATTTTCCAAACAGAACTAAATCATCGGCAAATGAAAGCATTGATACATTTACTGGTTTGAGCTTCCACATACCTACATTCATTTTCTTCATTTTTGAGGATACCTTTGCGACTGAACCCATAAATGTGATAAACAAAAGAGGACTTAGGACACAACCCTGTCTTACTCCTATATCTACATCAAATTCTGCAGATATGTTTCCAGCTACTCTCACTGCACATGTTGGTTTATTGTAAAAACTTTTAATGGCTTCAATTAAATTTTGCTCTACATTCTGTTCTTTTAAGGAATGCCATAGTTCGTCCCTCCTCACAGTGTCAAATGCCTTTTTTAAGTCAATAAAACACAGGTGCAGGTCAATGTTTCTCTTAAGGAAGTTTTCCATTATTTGTCTAATTGTAAATATGTGGTCTTGTACACTTCTTCCTCGTCTAAATCCACTCTGATGCTCTTCAATCTGATCCTCTACTCTTTTCCTTAGTCTCATTTCAAGTATCCTGGCATGTACTTTTCCTGGAACACTAAGTAATGATATCCGTCTATAGTTTGAACATTCCATAGTTGATCCTTTCTTATGTATGGATACTACCGTTCCCTTTTTCCAGTCGTCTGGCACCTGTTTGGACTTCCATGCTTGTTGGCCTATTGCATGTAGTAGTTTGTCTGCCTCTCTCTCTTGGTTTTTAATCCTTTCTGGATAAACTTGATCTGCTCCTGGGGCTTTTCCTAATTTCACTTTTCTTATAGCTGTTTGGATTTCTTCCATTGATATATCTACATCTTCTGCTGTCTCCTCTGGATTACTTGTTACTCTTACTAATTGATCTTTACTCCTTGTTTCATACGTTCTGGAGGGATTATGTAATTGGTGAAAATGCTTTCTCCATGTTTCCATGATTTCGCTGTGTTCGTTCATTATTTTCCTTTGGCATTCTTAATTTGTCGTACTGGGCATGCTTTGGTCTTTCTCATGCTCTTCATTGCCCCCAAAACCGCTTTTTGTTTCCTTGATAGCTTTCTTGAAGTCTTTGGCCAAACTCTTCCCACTGTTCCTGTTTTGCTTTCCTAACTTCCTCTTTGGCGGTAGTTCTTTTATTCACATAATCTATCCTATCCTCTGGTCTCTTTGCAAGTATTGCTTCCAGGCATCCTTCCTTTCTTTGATCTTAGTCTTGACGTTCTCATTCCACTATGCCGTTCTTTTCATATTTCCTTTAATTTATTTCTTACTAGACCTCTTCAGTACTACTGAGGAGTGTATCTTTATACATCTGTCACTTTTCTTCTATTGTGCTATCATTCAAATTCATCTGTCTTTCACTGATCAATTTTTTTATCCTAGATTGGTATACCTGTTTTACTACTGGTTTATTTAGTTCCTCTATCTTGAGTTTAGTAGCTTTCTTCTCTTTCCTTTTCTGTTTTGTTTTCTTCAATCAGTAATCTCATTTTGGCAATCATTAAGTCACAATCACTAAATATTTCTGCTTCTCTGTTTACTCTTGCATCCAATGTACTGTAAAAAAGGAGCTGATAACTATTATGTAGCTTCTCATTGACTTTTCACACCTGTCTTCATTTACTCTTGTATATTTGTGGTTATCTTTATGAGGAAAAAAGGTGTTGGCTATTTTCATGTTATTCTTTAGGCAAAAATCTTTTAGTCTCTCTCCATTTGGAGAAGTTGTTGTCTCTCCTTCTTTACCTATTACTTCTCTGACGTTTCTACATTGTTGCCTACTCTAGCATTTAAATCTCCTAAAAGCATTAGTTCCTGTTTGGGTTTAAGATTCTCTGCAGCTATTTGTAAATCGTTTTGAAGATATCTTTTTCTTCTTTAGTTGTGTCTTCGTTTCGTCCATAAGCTATTAATAATTTAATTTCTCGTCCTTTTGGTTGAATATTTACCTCTAATAGCTGTGGGCTTATAAATTTCCAACTTTCTAGTAGCTTTTCATGTCTTTTATGCACTAGGAGGCCTACTCCTGCTCTAGCTCTATCTTTGACATCTACTCCTGAGAAGATTACATTTTCTATTCCTTGTCCTTTTTTCTTTGTTTCTGTAATGGCCAAAATATCAACTTTGAATTTTTCCATTTCTTCAACTATTCTAACTCTTTTCCATTTATTGCCCTAACGTTCTATGTTCCAAAAATCACAGTCCGTATTCCAAGATCATCTTCGAAAGATCAAGCCGGTTATATCATATTTATTTTTTCTTTGAATCTATTTGTTTTTGGATAAGCAGGGGATTAGCCCACTGTATCCTAGGTAGATGGTTAGGCTGCCACCTTGAGGCGCCTTACAAGGCCTTGTTATTTTTCTGTCAGAGTTAACTCCCTTAGCCCTGTCATTCAAGACCAGCCTGCAAGGCAGCAGGTTGTTATTTTCTGTCAGGGTTAACTCCCTTAGCCTTTGGTCAACCAAGACTGGCATGCAAGGTAGCAGGTTGTTTTCTGTAAAGGTTAACTCCCTTAGCCTTTGGTCAGCTAAGACCTGCCTGCAAGGCAGCAGGAGACTTGTGGAGGGCGTGATCATCTACTCCCCGTACAGGTGCTTACCTGTCCACTGCACGGTTCTTTCTCCTCATCCCCATTTATGTCTAGCGCCTTAGAGCATAATCATATATGGGCTTAGTGCGCTATGGAAATGTTTTTTTATATTATTATTATTATTATTATTATTATTATTATTATTATTATCATAAGTATCTTTCCCAAGGATCACAACGTCGGACCTAGCTTTGATACGATTCAAACGCGGGACCTCATCATCCCAAGTCTGGCAGCCTAACCACTCGGCCACTGACACCACAATCTACCTAGAATGCAACCCAAAATGGCTGAAGTTTACTGTTGAAGCTACAAACAGCAAATCATGCTTTTTAACTGGATGAGACCTGACATTTGAGGACAGTCCTTGGCATCCAATGGAAACTGACTGGGTTGAGACTAATAGGTTATAAATAAACATGGTAATTAAACCACAGAAGATGGCATATCAGCTGTAAGCCTGTTTCGGAGACCACGATGATCACTGTTCGTTAAATTCTAGGCCAGCTTAAAATGTCTCTCGCCCATTATTACAAAGAACAATTAGCATAAAAAATGGCCATAGTTTTATCAAAAACATTAACTTAGAAATATAACGTTATATGTTTTTCTCGTACTTTCGCATAGGTCTTCATTTGTTGATCGATCAGAGTTTGTTGTAAAGTTGCCTTCGCATCTGACACAGTCCACTTGGTTTGGCAAGCTTTGGTAGTATCCCATACCACATGGGAAACACTGATTCAAGCTCTCATTTCGATACTCCCCTGCTGGGCATTCAACTGTATAAGAAAAAAGAAATGGGCAGTCTTATTTTTATTCTTGACTTGCTAAGCACATCTATATAATTTGAAAAATATCAGCAGGAGAAACATGGAAAAACTATCATTGCAAAAAAAAAAAGAAAGTTTATTTTTAGGGCCCCCATATCAATGTAAGGATAAATTCAAAGGACACTGTAACTTTATGCATCAAATAAAAGGGCTAAAACTAAGCAAGCAGGTCTCGATGTCTGTAAGATGTTGTGTTTTATTTACACTTATTGATATAATATCATTTTTTAGAGTGAACTTCTGTTAGTAGTCATTAATAAGCACATCTTGCAAACTAGTCAAGTATAGTTAAAACAAAAAACTGCAAAGCTCTAAAAGCACATTGCAGTAAGACCACAATTAAATTATCTTTATATCTTATATGGGAGCTAAAAATCAATTCTAACATATTCTTAGAATGATGGGGAATAGAAAATCAAGACGAATAAATTATGTATAGACCTGAAAATTCCATTTATTCTGTAATATAATCTTTGACATCAAAGAACATTTGATTAAATTGTTGATATCTTTGTGAAAGCAGTCCTTTACCAATCACTAGAATGACAAGGTCCAAGCTGGAGAGCGTTGCTTAAAACAGGGCACATTAAAGAAATGTTACTACAGCCCTTTGCTCCTCCGGGAGTCAATAGGCATAGGAGAGGTGTCAGATTATCTTTGATATTGCGTAACATTTGATTAAATGCTGATATCTTTTTAAAGGCAGTCCCTTATCAAGTCACAATTAAAACAAAGTAAAGTTGTTCTTTTTCCCTTTTAAGAGGATCAACTGATACGACTTCTTTTTTTTTTAACACGATTAAAAAGATACAAAATTAACTGTTATGTTTCAAACCTTATTCAATCAAAATTAATACTTCACACTATCTTCTATATATATGAATTTTGTGTGCATCTGACACACACCCCCCCAAAAAAAGGGGGAAAAAAGGGGGAGGGAAAAGGAAAGAAGAAAAAGATGAAGACCGAGTAGATAGATAAAGGATTGGAAGGCAAAAATGTGCAAAAATAAAAGAGAGCAAATGTTTTCTGTTGAGATATGGAATAACATCTCTGTACCTACACTATGTCAATTAGTTATGGACAAGTATGTCAGTATGGCAGCATGAGATCTGCACGATTAATAATTGTCCAATGACATACATTACTTTAAGACTTGATGTAAGTAAACTTATATATTCTTTTTTCCTCTGTTCAATTGAGGCATATTAATGCTGACTTTGAAACATTGTCCATAGCTGCTAACTGACCTCCAATCCATTCAAGTAAAATAATATCATATCATATATTAGACTAAGGGCTCAATATTAGATCAAATGACCCTTGAAGGCTCTGAAATACATGTTGGGAAATCATAGAATAATGAGACATCATGAAATATCTTAAGATTCAAATCATGCTCTTTATCAACAATAATCTTAAAACTATCTATAGATCTAGAATTTTTTCTTCTTCATATTTAAGATTATTTCAAGTCCGTACCGTCCATAAAACAAAGAAATTCTGCCTGATTAATGTAGAACAGACCTTGATATAAATTTTAAGTTTATCAACCTGAATAAAAGTTACATGAGAATAATCAAAGAAATTCTTATAGTTGCTATTATCAATGCCATGAACTATTTTGTATAATTGAATTAAATCTCCTTGGTTTCTTTGGTATTTCAAGGATGGAAGTTTCAAAATTTTTAATTGATCACCCATATATTATGCTATAAGAAATAAATCATTTTTGATCAAGAATTCATATGATTTGCTGCATAAAAACTCAATGATCTCACCCCTGCATTCCTCTTCCTGTGTAGAACCTTCACTGTTTGTTGTTCTCCCACTTCCACAGGACTGACAAGATGTACTACCTCTTTCAGGCTGATAGGAGCCAATATCACATGGATGGCACACATTACTTTCATCTCTATATTGGCCTGCTGGGCAAATATCTGTTCAAAGAAAACGCTGCCATTAATAAAGGCATGTTCCTTCATTTCATTAGACTATGAAACAGAGTTTTAGATTTAAAGAAAGGCTACATATCTTAAATGGGGAAAAATACACTGCTTCACTTTTGTATTAATTGACAAATAAAAAGCTGGGGGAAAAGGAAAACTACATTAGGCAGAAATTAATTATTATATGACATATGGAGGCTAATTTACTTCTTATAAACCATGCTTTGTTTTTTTTGTTCATTCTAGTATGTCTTCTTCTTCTTCATAATAACTGACCAACTCAATTCTTGGGCATTACTGCCAGCGCGCATATTTCAATTTAACCCCAAAAATATTAATCTAATTTTGACTTTAACGGTGATCTATTTAATTCAGTTTTTAAAGTCTTCAGTACTGTTGTTGAGTTTTACTTATGTGGACAGTCCATTTCACAACCTAACTGTACTAGGGTAAAATGAGTGCAGTTGACAATTAATGTTTGAAGATGGAACCATGTATGTTTGACAGCCTAATCTGGTTGTTTTTGTATTAAGTTTAAGCTGATCTAATGGAATAAATAGTTGGCCATTTATAGCCTTGGAGAAAAAAGTTGTTTCTGGCTCTATATTTTTCTAAGGATATCCATTGCAATTGGTTCACATTGGTTTTGGCATTTCCTTTAGTGTATGTATAATTATTAGTTACAAAGCGGAGTACATTCTTTTGTACTTTCTCAATTTCTTGAACTAAGGTCTGTTGGCGTGGGTCCCAGACACAGCTACCATAATCTAAGACTGGTTTTACTAAGCCTTGTACATTTCCTTTTACATTTTGAGGACAGTTGTAAAGGTTTCTTCTAAGGAAGACCAAAAGGCCATCTGCTTTTCTGCATAGTGCTCTCATGTTGTTATTTCCATTGCAATTTAGTGTCTATTCTATTTTGCACTGTTGGTGATTTTAGTTTTTGGTTTTTGTATGTAATAGTCTGAGTTGACTGTTTTTACTTTTTTGCATATTTTTAGTCGCTGACATTTATCTGGATGGAACTCCACTTTCCACTTTCACTCCCATCCTTGCAATCCTCCATGTTACTTATTTTTTCTTTACAATAGACTATCATCAGCAAAAAGTCTTAGTTTGGTTTCTGGTGAGAGGTTTTGGTCTATATCTTTGATGTATATTAAAAAGAATAAAAGATCTGAAAGCACTGGTTTGGAGTGTTATTAGATTTAACACCTTGAACAATTAAGATACAATTTGGTCCATTCGAGAAGAGAATTTTGAATACCATCCCATCCAATTTTATTTGTGATCTACTTTGTCAAATGCCTTTGGGACATCTAGGAGGAAAACATCTGTTTGGCTTTTTTGATTTAGAGAATTACTGAAATCATTTATTGTTGTAATAAGTTGAGTTTGACAGCTTCTCTAAATCCATGTTGGATATCTGTTAGAGTGCTATGTTTATCTAGGTGATCCCTTATGTTGCTATGTATTATGTGTTTCAATACATTACAAGTTACTGACGTTAGAGAGACAGGTCTTTCATGTTCTCCTCTTTGTCAATTTCCTTTTTTAAGGAGATATGTGGCACCTGGAATAGGCCATTTATGGTAAAAATATCAAAATTGAGGTAATGGCAGTTCTTTCTAGTTCCACTTCTTAGGTTTACTTACAAACCATCCCCAAGTCTGAATTCCCTGGCTTTCTGTGAAAAAATAGTCTTTGAAGACAACAACCGTCACCACTTTCGTGACAAATTATCATATTTTGCGACCCTCACAAACCTATAACCCCTCCAATGAAAAAGGGTCGTCCTACACACCTCTTCGCATACACCGTGCTTTTCATGTTGAGACTAGATAGTCAGCAACAATAGTATTATTTTGCTATAGTACAATATTATCGTATTTAGAACTGTTCAAATGTCACTAACATCCGGGCGAACAGTCGCAAAGTCTCTCCCTCTCTCTCACGGCTGGCCCGTTCAACCAGTCAACACCACTCTTGTGCAATTACGCGTGTTGCTTCCCAGGAGCAACGCAGTCGGTCCTCCAACTGGGTCATCGTGAATGTTTCATTCTGACTTCAATGGTTATAATATTTGATTACAGATTACTTCAGAATATATTACACCTGTAGAAAATTGATTACTCAAGAGTTCACCTTCAGATTTGGGGTCTTGAATTAAAATATTATCATATTTAGGTCTGAAATTTCAAAAATTTCCTGGTTTTTACTTTTGATATCGTCCATACTTTTGTTATATTTTCCATCTTCATTCATCATATTCTTTATATAATCTGCATGCGCTGTTCTGCATTCTTTGTGAACCACGGTTGTTGAAAATTGCCTGAGGATTTTTTGTTGGTACATTTTGTTCATAGTGACTAGTAGTTCTTCTTTAATGCTTGTCAACATTTCATTTACATTAGATATAAAGGTTATGTCTTTGTAAAATTTCTTTTTGGAAAGAAAGGACTTAATATTTTATTTTATGTTGATCACTTTTGTTCTACAGTTGTATTTCACATTGTTTTGCCTTCTTTCTTTCTGGGTTAAGATTGGATGTCATAGTAACTGTTTCATGGACTCCTATACCAGGTATGATGCTGATTTGCTTGATTAGTACTAGGTTGTTTGTAAAGAATAGATCTAATATTTTGTCTTCTCTGGAGGCAGAGTCGACCATGAAGCTCCAGACTAGTTCATGCAATGTATCAAGGTATTTAAGGCTGATGGCACATTAGTTTTGGTGTTGTTTTAAACCTTCTGAACCCCGTACTATATCTGGTAAGTTAAAATCTCCTCCTATCCAAAATAATGCTCTTTCATTCTTAATGGTTATTTCTTGAAATTCTTTACAAATTTTCGTGCTGGTGTCTATATCTGTGTTTGGTTGTCTATAAACTGAGCCAACAATCAGGTCTTTTCCCCTTGATATTAATTTTGCAAATAATATCTTCAGTTATTTTTCCTGTGCAGATTATTTCCTTGATAAGTTTTTCTTAATAGCATTGAGAACGCCATCTTCTTTTTTCCTGATTCTATCTCTTTTGTATACTTTATATGTACCAAGCAATAGTTCTGGTGTTTTTATTTCTGGGTTCAGCTATGTTTCTGTTCCCAAAATCACATCTGACTTTACAGTTTCATTTAATTGGCATAATTTAGCAGTTTTTCTGTACAAAAGTCTTATCAATACATCCAAGAGATCTGTAAACTGACTGTCTGCCTTTTTTCCCTCTTTGATATCAGAACAAGTATGCAAGATAATATCAGTATTAAAGAACTTTAACACAGAGGAACAAATAAAACTTTCCTTTGTCTTGAAAAAAAGGATAGTATTAACACCTGTAAAGCTTGCGACAACCGGCTATTTCCGTCCTTACCTAACAAACCATGTAGCGCGAAGGTTGGCTATAGCCGTCTTCCTTCTGCAAACCGTGTGCCACGAAGGCCAGATATTTCCGTGTGGATCGAGGATGCCCTCAAAGTGTGTCTATTTTCATTGTATTTTCATCATAGACTCAAATAAAGCTTAAAACTAGCTTTCTGATTGGTCAGCCAATCATATTAGAGAAAACTGATGTTTGCTTCGTGGATTAGTGAATCTTAGTAGTCATAATAGATAGGAGGTGTTAGGTTAAAAGTGCAAAGAATAGACCCTTCTGTTACAAAGAATGAAATGATTTTTATTGAAGTAAATTGTCTTGACCACGTTTTTACACACTAAAATGGTATCTTCTGTAAATAGTGTGGGATTTGAGGTGTGTTCTTGATGTTACAAAGAAACAATGTGTTGTAATTTTGACGTGATTGTAGAAGAAACATTGTAGGGGCTATTCTCACGCAAATTTACCACTCTGTCCACAGTTGCCAATCGTATTTTGCTCTTTATTTATCATGGCTTTAGGGCAGCTCTTCCAAACTCAACAGTATTACTTGGCTTATTAATAACACTTTATCAGAATATATATGTTTCACATATAAATATCATAAATTGTAAAGTTACATGGATTTTTAATCCATAGTACAAAATAAAAAAATATGAACGAACCAGCCATGAACCTGGCCCGGGCAACCTGACGTAAGAATCGTCTGGGCAAAGTAAATCGCGAATACACAGTGTGTAATGAAATGGGTAACTCCAAGCGGGTTAAAAACAAAGTCTTTAAATAACAACTTTCAAAATGGAAAGGTAAGGGGAAAGCACAAAAGTAAAAAATCCCATTCTTCTAAATCGTGATGATGAGAAGCTCTATGAAATTACTATTAAAAACTTTAAATGAATAATAAATAAATAAAAATACAAAACTGTTCGGTGAAAATTAATACTTTTGACAATAACTTAAAAATCATGAGAAATGAATCATAAAAAGACTTACTCAGATTACATGCACCATCTCCTGTGCTAGCTCTGCCTTCAGTTGTAAAATTCTCAGAGCATGGTGTACAATTGTGGTTTCAATTGTTCTTGAAGAATCAATGTAACATGCCTGACATTCTTCTTCGTCCGGAGAAAAGAATCCAGGAACACAAAACACTAGAAAGATAAGCATATTTTGTTATTTTAATTTTTTTAATCCAAGAACAGTGTATATGATGATAAGGATGGTGAAGTGTTAATTTTTTAGATCTCAAGTCAGTAAAATGAAACTTTTAAATCAAATGTGGAACATAAAAAAATTACACATCAGATGTCCTGATTAAAAGAGAAGTCATCATTTTACACACAAGGTACTTTAACTTAGCTGTGGTAGCATTTTCTTACAAGTAAAAACTTTGGGAATTTTGTTTTTACATCATAAAGTTATACCAAGTGACCAGAAAGACATTTTACACTGACAAAGTCTAATAACTTTTTTGTTATTATTGCACCAATCAGCACTATACTTGAACACACATTATGTTATTCTTTGTGACAACCCGTAATGTTATTAAATTTAGATAACAAATGCCATGGCGTCAGCAAGGAATGAGTACTGATGTTAAAAAGTATTTGTTGTCAGAAATGTGCTGAAAACAAGCTTGTTTGTCGTTTGGCAAATGGTTCAAAATTGACATTAGGGAAGAAAAAAGAATTTGCCATCGAGACAGACAAATTATTCACAAAAGGGTAAATGATTTTGACAAATCTAAGACCAACCAACATTAAAATGATTCCTCGGACCCATTGTGAACACACATCAACAAATTTGTATGATAACTCAGAGAATGCATGGATTGTGGAGGGAGTCATTCCAAGCATGTTGTTTGAATAAGAGGATAATGGAATTTAATGCATCATGTCCCGATCAATATCTTTGTTTCTGTGAAGTTTGGTGGTCGAATCTTTACTTTTAACAATTCTTTCGGTATTTATAAGTGTAAAATGTATTTCTGATCACGCAATATTTTGTATGAAATCTATTTTGTAACAAAAGAGTTCTGAGATACATGTTATATATCTTCAGGTTATATTATTGAAACCAAACAAATCACATTCAAGGTTTTGTTTATTTGATTTGATTTGATTTTACCCACATCCACAACTAAGGTGATCTCAGGGTTTTTGGTAGGATTTTAAATTTTGCTCTGACTGCCTTGTAAACAGCGAGGGATCTTTAACATGCAGTGTTGTGATTTGCACACGGGACTGCCCTTTTTATCGTCCATCTCCGATGGGAATAGGTGTTGATCCACCTACCTGGACCAGGGACGTAGATTTTGCTGAAAAAAATTGAGAAAATTTGTTCAACTGTTGGCAGGGCTTGAGCCCCACTACCTTTTGGTTGAGAGGCCAACACTTTGCTTCTGGCCTATCGAATCCCCTAACACTTAAGGCTGATCTAACAATGTACTCACCGACATTACAAAGAGAACGGCTGTTTGAGCTGGAAGCATTGGTTGTTGTGTTTGCAGGACAGTCTATACAGTTGAAATTTCCTCTTACATCTTTGTAAGTTCCTATTTCACAACCCACGCAATTTAATCCAACTGACATACGCCCTACGTCACAGAACACTGATGAAAAGATAATTTATGTATCAATCTTAATAAAAAACACTCCTCATCCATGCTCACCCCTATTTTACTTCAGCAAAACAAATCCTTTGAAAGTAATATTCAATTGTATTGAATACATTTCATTATCTATGCAGGGAAATTTGTTTTTCTTACAGTGTGTATATACAGTGTAGAATACATGTAGTCTACAAATACAACGAAAAACTCAATCATACAATACGAGTAATTCATTGACGGTAGTATAATAATATAATAATATATCACAATTATCAGGGGTTAATTTAAATATGACAGTTGCAATAACAATGACAGTTACAATAGTGGTGATCATGATGGTTTTAATGATGATGAATAAATAATGATGATGTTTGATGATGATGATGATGAGGAGAAGAAGGAGGAGGAGGAGGAGGAGGAGGAGGAGGAGAAGGATAATGAAGAAGGTGATGATTGTGTTGATGTGCTTAAATTAACACGTTATATTAAGTCTTCAAATACAAATATAAGATTTTAGTGATCTCGGATGATAAGATTGACTTGGTCACACGATACAATTTTACAAAGCTACAAACAAATTTCTATCTAAACATTAAAACACAACTAGAATAGGTACACAAAGGGGAGTAAGTGAGGGAAATGGCAAATGGAAAAATTCACTTCATCGTAGACAGTTGTACTGTCATGTTACAAATAAAATTCAAATTCAGACATTCCATCCAATATAACATAGAAAAGTACATGTATATGAATGCAGGTGGACATATGAGGAACATTGTCATCGTCTGTGCTCGGTTTGCAACAGTCTTATTGCATAGAGAGTAAACAAATTTTTGTATCTTTCCTGGCACATGCATTAAAAAATTCCTCTATCACAACGCATCTGGTACACAGATTAGTGGTCAATGCTGCTGCTTTTAAATACTTTATAGATCAAGGTGATAAAATACTATGTAAAATAATAATTGTAAAAAAATTTTTTAAAGATCACAAAAACAGAAATTATTTTGGAGATACACAGGCACTTGGAATGTGAAACTCACATGAGTTACAGAATCTCTTGTCAGATCCAGAGGTAAAATCATCAGTACATGGTATACATCTACCAAAACTGGAGCTCTCCTTATGGAAATCATCTTGACAGGGTACACAGTTGTCAGCACCATCATCCTCCATTCCAGCAGGGCAAAAGACTACGTTTCAAAGTAAAAAAAACGAACACATTTGATACAAGTTTGGCAAGACATTATAAAAATGATAACATACAATTAATACATACAAAAAGTAAGATAAAGAGCGTTTTATGAATGTGAAATTGTAAAATACAATTTCGTCCTTCATAATTAGCCTCTTCACTGCCATGGGCCCATAAATTCTATGGGCCAGTTTGTGTATGCTACATGCCATGTGCCTGTAGAGTTTATGGGCTAATGACACGACATCACGACATTTTTCAATAGGGTCATTGAGTGGTCTAAGGGACATAACTGCATGAAACACTTGCATTTGGTTTGAATAACATGGCACTGCTATGTTTTGTCTCCTGGGCAGTGAAGGGGTTAACAAACATTGTTAAATATACACTTACTTGTACAATCACTCCTTTGAGTTTGTCCTTCTTCCGTTGTGTTCGTCAATTCTGGACATAGGCGGCAACTTGACTGTCTGCTATCAGGTTGGTAAAAACCAAGACGACATAGCACACACTCATCCATATCATTAAAAAATGATCCTGGAGGGCAGTCTCCTAGTTTTCAGAATATCAGGGAAGATGAAAAGAATTATCAACTGGGGGGGGGGGGGCAATCGGAAAAATCTCCTTTATTGCACTACTGGATGGAGCGGTTCATTCCTTCACATTAATACCATAACATAGGCTCAGTATGGGTTCCTTCATTTTATACGATATTTTTAGAAATGATACCGGCCTAACTTTTAACACATCGTTTATACTATAAAAGCTGGACATTTTGTCTAAAGTATCACAAGTTGGTACATTTTAATCACCACAAAGTACTCTATCCGAAACATGTGTTTTTGAGGAATTATTGTCAAAATGTAGCTAAGATCCGCCGAATATTAAGGAAACATTCTGCGCGCCTGTTAAGATGCCAACCCGACATCAGTATAAGGGACCTGAGCAGTTGAAATACGGTCGACATGAAGTACTTGATAGCATGTCAAGATTGTATATGTTTCAAAGTATTATATAATTCTTTTATAGGTTTATATGCGAAAAAACATTCAAATAACGGAAAAAAAATTGTTTAAAATGCGATTTTTTCTCTCAAAACGTGACAGTGATATGCGATCTATTTTTAAATTTATTGTCCGATTCCCCCAAATTTCGTATATGACATCTACAACGCAAAACAAAATTTCCCCCAGTAGCGATTTTTGATATCTCTTAAAATTTTTGCAAAAGGTTTCTTTTTGTGATTAAATTTGCCAAAAATTGGACATGTTGCTATATGCATTTTCAAAAAAATCATTAACTCAAAACTTTTTAATTCATCCATTGGGTGTGGCTAGATTTTGAATCGAATAAACTGTGTGCAAAGTTATAGCTAAGTTTGTTCATAACGAAAAAAGCCTATTTGAAATGAAGTTGTAGGTATTTTCGCAATGAAAATCCAAGATGGCGGCGTTCCCATGGCAATCATATGATAAAATAAATTTTTAATATTGTTTTCAGCTAATTTAGACATACCGAGTACAATGGTAGTGGTTAAAATTGTCTATATCAAATAATTTACCCCCCCCCGTACATTTACAGACAGATGGATCGGTAGATAGATAGATAGATAGATACATACATACATACATATAGACATACATACATACATACATATAGATAGATAAATTAAGTGTATTTGATATTTAAATTTTATTTAGATATTCAATGTTTGCTCAAATTTTTAAGCCCTTTCGTTAGGAAATCAAAAGTTGACAATGTAATGTGAAATAATGAGATAACATTAAAGCGTTGTCTTACTAAGGGAGCAGTTGTTCTCATGGGTGGCACCTTCCTCTACGACTGTTGTATACCCTACAGGGCATTGTTCACATTCAAAGAAATCTCATGGTGACATTCCCATTGTTGTAAAATCCTTGTGGGCAAATCATACAGCTGTCATTAGTGCCATTATATCCATACCCAGGAGCACACTTTGCTGGAGAGTGTCATAGGAGAGAAATCAAATATGAAATTGAAGTATTAAAATATTGAAATGAAATGGGGCTTTCTTTGTTTCTATCTCAATGCTTAAATCTAAAATGAAAAGCAGATAATAAGCTTTATGAAAAAGGAAATAAAGATGAAAAAATGACATAACCAGGAAAGGAAGACTATAATACATTTTTCTATTCAAAAGCTGCCATGACTGTAAAAAAAAGAAGAATAAACTTGTCCACTACTGTGAAAAACAGTGTGAGGATGTTATATTCAGTGTGAGTATGTTATATTATGTCTTCAAAACTTATTTTGTAATGCTCTATTTCAATGACACATAACTGTGACGTGAATGGTGCTTCACATAAAGTACTTTCTTTTGTTTACTTATTAAAAAGTTTCTGGTTAACATTTTCTTGCTGTGCTATCTGTAATACAACTTTTGAATTCCTTACAATTTGATATTCAATTCATCTTGTTAGTTACAAAATATGCATCAACAAGATCCATTGAATCTACAAAGCAACAAAATTACCATTTAGAAGGCGTAAATATCAAAAGTATCTTGGTTTGTTTTTGTTTGTTTTTTTCAAGGATTAAGATAAAGTACAATTCTTCTTTTGTAGTATTTAATGTCGGAGACTGAAAAATTCATGGACACACATTTGTCAGCCTGTTGATGGCCACTGCACACAAAGCGTACAGCATATGCCATAAAACTCAATCGCAAGGGGCAATCACTCTGGGTCATTATCAACAAGAAAAGTTTTCGAAATAGTACTAGAGGTTGGGGGCTCTAATGAACTTTTCATTTCAATTTCAATACATTTGTAGAAGATTGCTTACTCATGCAATCAGAGAGATGACCACTGCCCATGCCTATGGTTCCTGTGTCTCCTGTGCACAAGGTGCAATTCGTGTATGAAAATGGCGGTTCAAGAGGTTGATAGCTGTCCAGTGAACATGGCAAACATGAATTCAGGTCATCTGACACAACCTCACCTGCACTACAAAACTCTGACAAAGAAGAAGAATGAAAAATGGTATGAGCACTGTCATCATAAATAATTATACTCATTATAAATGATAAAGATCAACGACAAAGGATAGGGAATGAAGGATATTTTCTTTTTTTGATATATGAGGAAAAATACGTTTTCTGGGACATATTATACATCTATTTATATATGAAAAAGTCTTAATGCCACATTATCATACACATTATGGCTAATAGCAGGTAGATTTACAGCCTGCAAATGGATATCAAATCTTTAACAAGAATCTGTGAGTCTTTGACTAAAACAATACGTACTAGTACTTGCCAGCCTAAACGGATTTCATTTCCTAAAGATTTGATACTGCTGGTCATTGTCCCTTTCAAATTCTAACATTGACAAATATAGCTATGAAAAGAAAACAAACTAAGTAGTTTAACATTGCACGAAATGTTTCGGGTATACGTAGTTGAACATAATCTTACAGGCACAATACTAGTCAGATTTTTTTGATGTGCAGAGTTTATGTGTTTATATCTTGTGAGTGATAAAGTATACTTTTAATTCCCATGCTTTGGCTTTAAATGATAAAAAGAAAAAGAACTTTTTGTCTCTTGGTATGTCTGATAGAAACTATGAGAAGACAACAAGCAAATGACTTACGGATGTTACATTGGGCTGAAGAATTAGCTGCCTCAATGTCAGTTGTCCTCTCACCTCGACACAGCTCACACGGCTCAAATTCCATTTCACTGTTTTTAAATGATCCTCGTGCACACGGACCACAAGTCAGTGAACCTGTCAACTCATATCCCTCTGGACAAACGACTACATATAAAATGTACAACAAAATTGCATTAAATTTAAAATCTACTCCTTCAAGAGAGACAAGAGAGAAAATCTCTGATTACTTTGATCAATTTTAGATAGATAATTGTCAATTTTATCTACTAATTACATTTTAAAAAAGCAATTATTCTTTAGTCTATGTCCAAGATTTTCAAATTACATGGAAAATTATTAAAAACTACAGTGAAATCCTGCAAAAGGAGTAAGACATAGACAAAGTAAAACGATCAATTAAAACTATAAATGAAATCCAGATAAACTATCCCTTATGATATGACTATAATTGAGAGCTGAGCTTCTTTAAAAATTCTTGTTAAAATTTTTACTTGCTTGTCTGCCAAATGCTACTGTCTCGAAATCATGCAAATTAAAATTGAACCTGACACCTCATTGTCCCAAGTACGGCAGCCTCACGACTCGGCCGCCGACTATTTACAGTCACTTTATTGTACAGAACATTCTTTTCCAGCATTTTTCAATCGCCTTATACACGTTGATTAATATGCATTATAGCCCGTATTGACTGCGATGTCAAATACTATCCTTTCGTTCACCTACACCTCTGCTTTATCGATTGTTCAGGGGGTAGCTTTATTTGATTAAAAGTTCCTCTATGAAGCAGCAAGTATTCACTTCAAAAGAAAACTTGAAATTCATGGCTAAAATATATGAAATTAAAAAACTTTTAACTAGTAGAAATGAAAATATATTACTTACAAATACAATCATCTATAGTGTCTTTTCCTGTTCCATTTGTAGTATAATGATCGGTACACTCCAAACAACTTTCCTGCAAGTCTTCGCTCTGGTATTGACCCTTGGGACAAGGTCTGCATACATTTTCTGTTGCATTTCGGTAACTACCAGCAGTGCAAAAAGCTGAAAATAGAGACAATAGGCACACTTTTATATTGATGCAAAAAATATGGTCTTATATAAAGGAAATAATATCAGATGTGCGGCAAGTGTATGCTGTCCTTTTCCTAATATTATTTCAAACAAATAAAGACAGTTTATTTATTTCTTTCCCTCTGGAAACTTACCTATATTACAGTCATTAACACTTGTCGCTCCAGTGCCAACTGTTGTAAAATCTTCAGAACAATTGCGGCATGGCAGAAACCATGTCCGATTCCCCCAAATTTCGTATATGACATCTACAACGCAAAACAAAATTTCCCCCAGTAGCGATTTTTGATATCTCTTAAAATTTTTGCAAAAGGTTTCTTTTTGTGATTAAATTTGCCAAAAATTGGACATGTTGCTATATGCATTTTCAAAAAAATCATTAACTCAAAACTTTTTAATTCATCCATTGGGTGTGGCTAGATTTTGAATCGAATAAACTGTGTGCAAAGTTATAGCTAAGTTTGTTCATAACGAAAAAAGCCTATTTGAAATGAAGTTGTAGGTATTTTCGCAATGAAAATCCAAGATGGCGGCGTTCCCATGGCAATCATATGATAAAATAAATTTTTAATATTGTTTTCAGCTAATTTAGACATACCGAGTACAATGGTAGTGGTTAAAATTGTCTATATCAAATAATTTACCCCCCCGTACATTTACAGACAGATGGATCGGTAGATAGATAGATAGATAGATACATACATACATACATATAGACATACATACATACATACATATAGATAGATAAATTAAAGTGTATTTGATATTTAAATTTTATTTAGATATTCAATGTTTGCTCAAATTTTTAAGCCCTTTCGTTAGGAAATCAAAAGTTGACAATGTAATGTGAAATAATGAGATAACATTAAAGCGTTGTCTTACTAAGGGAGCAGTTGTTCTCATGGGTGGCACCTTCCTCTACGACTGTTGTATACCCTACAGGGCATTGTTCACATTCAAGAAATCTCATGGTGACATTCCCATTGTTGTAAAATCCTTGTGGGCAAATCATACAGCTGTCATTAGTGCCATTATATCCATACCCAGGGGCACACTTTGCTGGAGAGTGTCATAGGAGAGAAATCAAATATGAAATTGAAGTATTAAAATATTGAAATGAAATGGGGCTTTCTTTGTTTCTATCTCAATGCTTAAATCTAAAATGAAAAGCAGATAATAAGCTTTATGAAAAAGGAAATAAAGATGAAAAAATGACATAACCAGGAAAGGAAGACTATAATACATTTTTCTATTCAAAAGCTGCCATGACTGTAAAAAAGAAGAATAAACTTGTCCACTACTGTGAAAAACAGTGTGAGGATGTTATATTCAGTGTGAGTATGTTATATTATGTCTTCAAAACTTATTTTGTAATGCTCTATTTCAATGACACATAACTGTGACGTGAATGGTGCTTCATAAAGTACTTTCTTTTGTTTACTTATTAAAAAGTTTCTGGTTAACATTTTCTTGCTGTGCTATCTGTAATACAACTTTTGAATTCCTTACAATTTGATATTCAATTCATCTTGTTAGTTACAAAATATGCATCAACAAGATCCATTGAATCTACAAAGCAACAAAATTACCATTTAGAAGGCGTAAATATCAAAAAGAGTATCTTTGTTTGTTTTTTGTTTGTTTTTTCAAGGATTAAGATAAAGTACAATTCTTCTTTTGTAGTATTTAATGTCGGAGACTGAAAAATTCATGGACACACATTTGTCAGCCTGTTGATGGCCACTGCACACAAAGCGTACAGCATATGCCATAAAACTCAATCGCAAGGGGCAATCACTCTGGGTCATTATCAACAAGAAAAGTTTTCGAAATAGTACTAGAGGTTGGGGGCTCTAATGAACTTTTTCATTTCAATTTCAATACATTTGTAGAAGATTGCTTACTCATGCAATCAGAGAGATGACCACTGCCCATGCCTATGGTTCCTGTGTCTCCTGTGCACAAGGTGCAATTCGTGTATGAAAATGGCGGTTCAAGAGGTTGATAGCTGTCCAGTGAACATGGCAAACATGAATTCAGGTCATCTGACACAACCTCACCTGCACTACAAAACTCTGACAAAGAAGAAGAATGAAAAAATGGTATGAACGCACTGTCATCATAAATAATTATACTCATTATAAATGATAAAGATCAACGACAAAGGATAGGGAATGAAGGATATTTTCTTTTTGATATATGAGGAAAAATACGTTTTCTGGGACATATTATACATCTATTTATATATGAAAAAGTCTTAATGCCACATTATCATACACATTATGGCTAATAGCAGGTAGATTTACAGCCTGCAAATGGATATCAAATCTTTAACAAGAATCTGTGAGTCTTTGACTAAAACAATACGTACTAGTACTTGCCAGCCTAAACGGATTTCATTTCCTAAAGATTTGATACTGCTGGTCATTGTCCCTTTCAAATTCTAACATTGACAAATATAGCTATGAGAAAAGAAAACAAACTAAGTAGTTTAACATTGCACGAAATGTTTCCGGGTATACGTAGTTGAACATAATCTTACAGGCACAATACTAGTCAGATTTTTTGATGTGCAGAGTTTATGTGTTTATATCTTGTGAGTGATAAAGTATACTTTTAATTCCCATGCTTTGGCTTTAAATGATAAAGAGAAAAAGAACTTTTTGTCTCTTGGTATGTCTGATAGAAACTATGAGAAGACAACAAGCAAATGACTTACGGATGTTACATTGGGCTGAAGAATTAGCTGCCTCAATGTCAGTTGTCCTCTCACCTCGACACAGCTCACACGGCTCAAATTCCATTTCACTGTTTTTAAATGATCCTCGTGCACACGGACCACAAGTCAGTGAACCTGTCAACTCATATCCCTCTGGACAAACGACTACATATAAAATGTACAACAAAATTGCATTAAATTTAAAATCTACTCCTTCAAGAGAGACAAGAGAGAAAATCTCTGATTACTTTGATCAATTTTAGATAGATAATTGTCAATTTTATCTACTAATTACATTTTAAAAAAGCAATTATTCTTTAGTCTATGTCCAAGATTTTCAAATTACATGGAAAATTATTAAAAACTACAGTGAAATCCTGCAAAAGGAGTAAGACATAGACAAAGTAAAACGATCAATTAAAACTATAAATGAAATCCAGATAAACTATCCCTTATGATATGACTATAATTGAGAGCTGAGCTTCTTTAAAAATTCTTGTTAAAATTTTTACTTGCTTGTCTGCCAAATGCTACTGTCTCGAAATCATGCAAATTAAAATTGAACCTGACACCTCATTGTCCCAAGTACGGCAGCCTCACGACTCGGCCGCCGACTATTTACAGTCACTTTATTGTACAGAACATTCTTTTCCAGCATTTTTCAATCGCCTTATACACGTTGATTAATATGCATTATAGCCCGTATTGACTGCGATGTCAAATACTATCCTTTCGTTCACCTACACCTCTGCTTTATCGATTGTTCAGGGGTAGCTTTATTTGATTAAAAGTTCCTCTATGAAGCAGCAAGTATTCACTTCAAAAGAAAACTTGAAATTCATGGCTAAAATATATGAAATTAAAAAACTTTTAACTAGTAGAAATGAAAATATATTACTTACAAATACAATCATCTATAGTGTCTTTTCCTGTTCCATTTGTAGTATAATGATCGGTACACTCCAAACAACTTTCCTGCAAGTCTTCGCTCTGGTATTGACCCTTGGGACAAGGTCTGCATACATTTTCTGTTGCATTTCGGTAACTACCAGCAGTGCAAAAAGCTGAAAATAGAGACAATAGGCACACTTTTATATTGATGCAAAAAATATGGTCTTATATAAAGGAAATAATATCAGATGTGCAGCAAGTGTATGCTGTCCTTTTCCTAATATTATTTCAAACAAATAAAGACAGTTTATTTATTTCTTTCCCTCTGGAAACTTACCTATATTACAGTCATTAACACTTGTCGCTCCAGTGCCAACTGTTGTAAAATCTTCAGAACAATTGCGGCATGGCAGAAACCTATCTGGTAGTGAAGAGCTACGATAGGTACCCCTTGGGCAATCCTGACACATTCCTGATCCTGGAAAGGTCTCATCCTGCCCTTCAAGGCACAGAACTATTAAATAAAAAACAAAATTACATAAGTGGATAGAAGTAAAACATCATCATTTATTGACGAAAGCGACATTGAGCTCAATCGCATCTTCCTCATTCCGTGTCTTATCCATGACTGTATTATCAGACTTCGAGGTACTGTACTTTTAAAAAGTAAACCACTAAAGCTCCTTCAAGACCATTAGGGTCCATAGAACATGACCGTAGTTTGTCACAGGTTTCCCTTTCCAGCTGATGCCTATGCCCATTTGCACATGGGTCGAGTGGGGAAATGCAACTGTCTTTCCCAAGGGACACAACGTCAGGCCAAGTATTGCTAGGATTTCTATCCAGAGCCTCATGATCACAAATCCGACAGCCTTACTTATAGGCCACCAATGTCACAAACATTTGAAATAAAGCATGATTTGATTTGATTTAATTTGATTTGATTTTACCCACATCCACAACTAAGGTGATCTCAGGAGTTTTGCTAGGATTTGTTCATTTTGTCCGGACAGCCCTCTAAATAACTAAGGGATCTTTAAAGTGCACAGAGTGTTATGATATGCTCACAGGACCTCTTGTTTATTGTCCCTATCTGGACCGTGGGAGGTAGATTTTACTAAAATAAAAACATGAGAAAATTTGTCAACCCCCGTCGGGTTTGAACCAACAATCTTCTGGTTGAGAGGCTGACACCTTGCCTCTGGACTACCGAGTCCCCCGTAAGAAAGCAAGAGATAAAAATTTCCTTAAGATTTGCTTTTGTTAACCTAATGTTTGAAGCAAGACTGTCAGGATTTCCGTCAGTCTACGTTCATGTCCTTCTTGATGCCAATTAAAAGTTTTTAAGGCACATGTCAAAATAAAGTAAAGTATCCATACTCAGTGTTGAGTGTAGAGTAATCAAATCTAGAGTCCTGATTTTCATCTAGGCATCTGGCATTATGTGCTCTGACTTTTGCAGTCTGATTAGATCTAGCTACACATTTTTCTGCTGGATTAATTTGGGGGAGGAGGGCACAGTCTGTCGAGACTCTAAATCAAATTCAAGTCTCCTGAATGACAACCAGACACTTTATCAACTGAGCTAACAGCACCTTACAATGCACATAAGTTTTACCCTTAAATAAATCCTTTTAAAGTATCATTTGTCTCCTCCTTCATCATTGTCACAAATTAATGTTCAAATCTAAGACAAAGAATAAAAGCACCACAAGATTTGTATGCACAACAATAATAAAGTACGGACTATCTCCTTTATATAAACAGAATGAGTAATTTACTTTATATCAAAATATCTTTGACAGGGCTTATGTATTAAGCAATCAATATATACATTACTCTTTTTATATAGTGCATATGACATAAGAAAATATATAATAGATCGATCTCGCAGACTTCTATGCAAAAACTATACAAGTTTGCAGGGTTTAAATCCTGAATTTATGACAAAACTCAATTAGCAAAATCTATCATCCATAAATCTGGTCAAAGTAAAAGTCACACAAACATTGGCATTTATTGGGTTTTTAAACTCTAATATCAAAATAGCCTTAAAGTAAAGTAATATTCCTTCAGGGCCATTAAAGCCCATAGTGCCGGAGCTTATCCCGGTTGCTATAGCACGAAGCGGAACAGATGAAATAGTCACCTTCTGAACAGGGCTAGTGTGACACAGGTTATTACTCCCAAGCTAGTGCTTGTACCCATTTGCACCTGGGTCAAGTGGGGAAAATGAGTGTTAAGTGTCTTTCCCAAGGAATGCAACGTCACGCCTGGCTTTGCCAGGATTCAAACTCTGGACCTCATGATCCCCAGTCCAGCAGCCTGACCATTCGGCCATCGACGCCATAAATAGCCTTAGAGAGCACATAAATATCAATTTAAAACACACTGGAACCCATACGCCTAGATAACAACAGAGGACTGGTGTGATATGATCACCGATGTCTGTCTCAGATCTGATATATGATGATGATAATGATTTCTTTATGCGTAGAAGCTTTAGGGGTTTAGATTGTAATATATTTTGCATTTTTGCATGTTTTTCAAGCACAGTGGAGTGCACTGAAAGTCAACTTGGCTTTGACACTTTTGAATGGAAACAGCCTATGGTCGTCTAGTTTTTAAAATATATTTTGATTAGCTCTCACCAATAGATTTTTTGTGTGTGTGTGTGTGTGTGTGTGAATGAAGACAAGCAATTGGCTGGTCACTGAATCAATTGCCGATGTTGAGAGGGGGTTGACTGTGCCACGAGCATTTAACAAGGGCCTTTCCTGCGACAGTCGATTGAGTTGGCTTTCAGCGAATCCGCTTCCCAAACTTGTTGATATAATTCAAATCATGATACAATGAATTATTATCAACAACAAAAAATGGTATTGCCAAAAAAGTTGATTTTAATCTACAATCAACATTAAGCGAGTTGACTTCATGTGGAGTCCACTGTAGGTGTATGCCACCAACTATGCAAGTCATTATTCATGCCTTATGTACCTACCAAAAGGGATAATTACTGCCAATACATCTTCTAATTACTCTTTCCCAGCTCGTCGTCATGACAATAATTTCGGCTGTAAGTGTCTCAAAACCACTTACTTATCAATCATTACCCAAATGAATGAAGAATTCAGTTTATGAATTTATTGTTTGCAAACATCAACGTAATGCAAAGAAACAGACAGAGTAAATAGAAAAGTCTATTAAGCCTCAAGTTAATTATAGCAGGCTTCAATGGCATCAACACATATTTTAGATGTTTCAAAATCTATCAAAATAATGATATGGCTACGGCATTGGCTTTGGGTAAGTAAAGATATGTTTATTTGCTTCATTGAAATTTATCCTGGCCATCATAATGGGGATCTCAGGATGAATTAGGAGGAAACAGCAAAGAAAAAGATAAGTAAAAGATTGAAAGGAAGAAGTAGGACCTACCAGAAGTGCCCCCAATCATCCACAAACAAGGAGAAAAAAAATTATATGCAGATAAATTTATAATTATAATTGATTATGTAAAAATGAAATGCAACTCACAGCGGCACAGTGATACATTATTGGAGCCTTCATCTTCTGTTGTAAAGCCAGAGCCACATTTCATACAATGTTCTTGCCATCTATCTGGCTGGTAGGTACCATAATCGCAAGGAAAGCACCTGTTTTCAGTAGCATTCAGGAAATTTCCAGGAAGGCAAGCAGCTAGAAAGCGGAAAGAAAATACTTTAAAATGTACTCATATCTATATATCTATAAATATAAAGCTGAACATTTCTAACTTTGACCGCTTATAACTCAGGAACGCTGCACCCACAACCTCCCTTTTTCAAATAGCCTCTTTTAAGTTTTTAGCGAATGAACTCTTGGATCAAATCAGTATTTTAATTAATTGGAAAATGATTCTTTTGCCTGCCATCAACGAAATTTCTTATTGTTATTGTTACTCATTTCTTCATATCCGGTCATTAGATATGCAATGAAAAACCTGCCTAACATAAGTATCGAATACAATACTGGTACTAATATTACCCTGCACCCGATAACTTATTGTGTAGTTCATCGTTGAAAATAAAGATTGTGGTAAAAAGAGTAATCATAGTCATCATTGTCTACGGGCATGCTTGTATATATATATATATATATATATATATATATATATATATATATATATATATATATATATATATATATATATATATATATATAAAGCTGACTTTCTCCAACTTTGAGTACTATAAACTCAGGAACCTCTGCACCCACGACCACCATATTTCGCATGTCGGTTTCAAATAGCATGCTTTAGGTTATTAGCAAATGAATTTTTGGATCAGATTAGTATTTGAATTGATTGGGAAAAAATTGTTTGCTTGCGATCGAAACTTTATAGTGTTACCAGATCTAATTTCTTGATTTCCGGTCATTATGGTAAAAAGCCTGGATAACCTAAATATTGAGTATTAATTTGATCTAATAATCGCACTTGATATCAACTGTATCCGATACAGTGCTGTCTGAGTTTACTGCAGTCAAAGTTTAAGAGACTCAGCTTTATAATAAAGACAAATCATTATTCCCCATTATCTTTGGGTACGTTTGTATATGTATAAAGCTGATTTTCTCTAACTGTGTGTTAAAAACTCATGAACCACTACATCCACGATCACCATATCTTGCATGTAGGTTTCAAATAGCCTACTTTAGGTTCTTAGTGAATGAACTATTGGATCAAATCAGTATTTAAATTGATTGTAAAAGATTGTTTGCCTGCAACTTTTAATATTACAAGATTTAATTTCTCGATTTCTGGTCATTACAATAAATACCCTGCGTAACCTCAGAAGTGAGTACTTATTCGATCTAATAATTGTTCTTGATATCACCTGTACCTGATACAGTGGTTTTTGAGTTTACCGCAGTTAAAATTTGAGAGACCTAGCTTTATAATAAAGAGAGATCATATTTCACCATTGTCTCCGGGCATTCTTCTTCTTGTAAAGGTATCCATTGCAATCGGTTCATGTTGGTTTTGGTATTTCATTTATTGTATAGATAATCATTAGTATTATGTATATATGCTTGTATAATATGTACATTTTAAAGTATTTTCAAAACCTGCCATAAGGTACAAATATGCGTGGAGGTAATTTTTTTATAATGAAAAGTGAGTTCTTTCAATTTTTGGTTAAAGTAATCTTTTATGAAAATCCTGATGAAATATTTTGCTTTGAAGGTGTCTAAAATATGTTTTAAAGAATTTTCTTAGCCCTTTGAAACAAAAAGAAAAACTTTGAACGCAATTTTCTCAAAAAGATGTTTTTGTGCATTCATAAAGCTCATCTTTTAAAAAAAAAGATCTTAACTTCGTCAAAATTCGACCAATTTTCAACAAATAAGTTTATGAAATATCAGTTCATGAGAAAAAAAAATGCATTTTGAAAATGTTCACCTTACACAGGTTTTATCACATCCACACACATATGTTGATGGTATCAATCTTTATCCCAAATATGACAGGAACAGCATATTATTGGTGAAAATTAAAGTTTTCAAATGTATGGACAGAACACTTAAGTAATCATGAAAACACAAACAAAATATTGTCTACTTATCGTCAGTGTGCAAACATATTGGCTCAAGACAGGCTTAGGCTAAAATGAAACGTATTCATTTTAACCCTACTCATCCTGTGGTCTATTACTATAGGAAATTAATAAATGAGGTTAAAATGTGCCGAGGCATTCTTGAGTCTTCATGGAGGAATTGTAAAGAACAATGTAGTCCATATCCCACAATTAAACAAATTATTTTCACTGTTCTTAAACCAGCGAAAATGATTTGGTCACTGATAACAAATAAAATGCATACCAACACATACAACAATCAAAATAACATGCATATACACATGTGTTTGTAAGGATACTGTTGTTATAGTCAATATTGTTTGGGTTAATGAGCAAGTGTGTTTTAAAAAAAAATTTTGTTTGTTTTTGTTTTGTTTCTTTACCTATTTACCTTTACAGTCGTTGGTCCTCATTTAATAATTGATTTCTTTCATATCTGAATCATTTACGTTTTAAAGTTTCAAAGAGATATTGTCATCTGCAAGATACCCATTGCTCCTCAGGGGAGGAACACATGTGCTTTTTGGGCGGCATACTCCCCTCGTCCCGCCACACAGTCCCCCTACCATATTATGACCAACAGTAAACCTGCCCTTGAGAGGGGACTAAGCATGAGCTCTTTACCCAATGTAACTATGGGGTCCCAAAGAAGTGAGTCACAGGTATCCATAACTAGCCTCGAGCCAATAAGGGCATTAAATCACAATGGTTGCCGTATCAAGGGCTCTCTTGGAGCTCAAACGTCCCATGCCCATTTAAGGCAAAGAATTCTAAAGAGGAAGGTGATATTGTCAGCAACAAGAATTTAAAAATATTTTCTTCAAATAAATATGGCATACAAACAGCTTTGTGTAATATTTTGGACAAAAGAAAATCAACCAGGTAAATCACAATGAATTATAAAGGAATAAAAACTTATAGACGAAATTCTATTTCTTGATCCATTGATCTATTTAATCTGTCTGATGTCTTTCTATCCATGTATCTGACTGTCTGTATATCTGTCTATTTATTTTTTGCATCTCTGTCTATCTATCTATTTCTCTATCTCTCAACTTCTCTACCTGGAAGGGATCAGGGTTGCTTGTCTGAGTTCATTCCTAGTCATTTGTCTACAAAATACAAAATGAAGTAGAATCATCTCAAAACTTACCTATGCTACATTCATTGGCATATCGTCCTCCAACTTCCTCTGTAATATAATTCTCTGTACAGTTCTGGCATTGTAAAAAACGTTCGTCTAGACTTGATCCCACGATATGTATCTCGATCACAGTATGTGCACGTGCCAGGGTTGTCAAGATCTTCTTCTTTGCCAGGGGGACAAACAACTGGTTTAATTTTAAAAAGATTTTATTCATTTGGAATGATGTCTTCAATCTTAAAACATATATGGATACGTAGATACATACATAGATAAATAAAAAACACATACATACATACATATAATATGCATTAACATACAAACATACATACATATAATATGCACTAATATACATACATACATACATACATACATACATACATACATACATACATACATACATACGTACGTATGTACGTACGCACATACATACATACATATATACATACATACATACATACATACATGAAAGACACATTTATTTTTTGTGCCACAAAGAAAGATATAAAAAATCATTCTTACCCTCATCTACTGAATTATTATCACTACCATCATCAGCATCATTATCATCACTGCTCTATTGAAATATCGTTCATTGTACTGATTACAAAATTACATAAATTTGCCAAAATGTTAATATTTTTGTATATGTTATACATATCTCAACCATGTAATGCTTAAATGGGTGTAGTTTAGGCGTAAAGCATAGTTCAAGTATAGTAAAAGTTTCATACTGTATTGAAGGTATTGTAACACCATAACACCAAAATAATGTGCTACTTTTGGACAATAAAGTTGTATCTTATCTTATCTTATACATACATACATACATATATATTTGCATGCATACATACATAGATAGATACATACATACATGGATGGATGGATGGATGGATGGATAGAAAGATAGACAAATATATCGATGAAAAAGTAAATAGATAAATAGATAGACAAACAGACAGATAGATAAATAGATAGATAGATATAGATAGATAGATAGATAGATAGATAGATAGATAGATAGATAGATGGATAGATAGATATATAGATAAATAGATGGCTAGATAGATAGATAGATAGATAGATAGATAGATAGATAGATAGATAGATAGATAGATAGATAGATAAAAGATGTTACACATAAATAAAGATAACATTTTAAGCCATTCCCCAACTTACAAACACATTGTGTTTCATTTACAGCCCCTTTGTCGGCTGTTGTGTACATCGGAGAACATTGATGGCAGCTAAACTGAGACGTTTTATTCTGATAATAGCCATAGTCACAAATTTGACACTCAAATGTAGTTACAGTGATCTCATTCACAAAATAGCCGGCTTCACAAATTGCTGTGGAGAAAAAAATTCCATTTCTTATTCCTATTTCATAAGTTTTTCATTAAATTAAACTTTGTGAAAATCCAAATAATGATTCAATAATCAATTGATAACATATTTCTAAAACGTATACAATATGAAATCATTGCAATGTGCATCCCAAAGATAAAGGGAGAACCATTCATAAATGCTTATATTTCTCTCTGAATATAGATTATTATGAAATCTTTCATGGTAACGTATCGAATAAGCTGCAAACACTGTAAAATCTTACTTCAAGCCTAGATAAAAAAATATATTTTGTATACTGAAAAAAAACATTTCTTAAAATCGGAGGAAAGATATTATAACAGATATAAAGATCATTTAATTTTTAATTAGATGTTCAGAATCAAAATGTAAATTGTGGATTCGCTATAAAACTGATCTGTTTTTAATTCAGGTGAAAGATTTTTAAAGGTTTTATAACAAAGCTATATTTCTTCTTTTTTCTGTAATTTTATATTATTGCTAGTATCTTTACAAAAGCAAAAATTGCGAAAAAGAACAATATTCCTTATAAAACACCAGTAATTCTATTTTCCATAAATTCAATATATGAAAACAAAAGCCAAAATGAAGAAAGTCAGAGGCTGTAGGGAGGCGGTTGAAAAAATATATATTTTGTCATCGATTTTGGTCTTTATCATATTCCTATTCATTTCTGCTTAAAAAAGACTTTTTCTATTCAATCATAGTCTTTGACAGAGTATTGTGAAATTTCACATCCCTTCAGCCCATTTAACTTTTAAGTGAAGATAATGACATTAAATAATGTGAAAGCCCATAGGAACAAAGATGAGACAAAAAAAAAGAAATAGACAAAAAAATCCTGGCCACCATGGGGATCGAACCTGTGACCTCTGCGTCAGCACCCATCAATTCGCCATGAAAAGAGAAGATGCTACTAACGGAGCTAACTACGCCCCTATTTTCTGTCTATTCCTTGTATTTGTCTTTGTTCCTTTGGGGCTTTCATATTATTTAATGTCATTAACTTCAATTCGTCATGTCCCTTGCCTCCCTGTTTGTCATTTTCAACTTATCAGTCTTTCAATCAGTACAGAACTTACGTATGATGCACTCTCCGATGGCACTTGCTGTTGAAAATCTGGTCGTATAATTCGCAGGACATTGTCTACATTGATCCTGTAGATCACCTTCCCGGTAGAAGCCCCTCTGACATTCTACACAAGTTCCGTTGTTGAGCTGGTTGCCAGGAGGACAATATCCTGGAATAGACAAATTCTTCTTTTTTTATCTTAGCTAAGGATAAGAAATTTTACACATAATAGTACTCTTTCTGAAATCCTGGTTTTGTGGATTGTTTCAATATGTCATTCAGTCAAGGAAAGTGTTTGAGAATGCAGCATACAATATGAGAAAAAAAGAAGCATCGTTATCTTCGGTATCATACTTTACATTAAAGATTAAGTTGCAAACCAATGGGAAACGTTGAAATATCCAAAAAAAGTTTCGGTATAGTTTTCAATTTACAAATTCTATACATCTAAACACATTTTTGTTATAGATAACACTTAATTCTCAGGGTGCATTTTAATTCATGGAACATTCTACACCCCCTCACATCTTTTCAAATAAACACAAAATTTTGAAGGCTCCATAATGTACGCATTAATGAGATAACATTGATTAATGTTTTATGTTAGTCTCTTTATCAAATTGAATTACTTCATATCTAGGCCACTAATTACTGAAAATTAAAAGACATCAATATGTCCTGAATTACATACATGACGTCCGTTCACCCCCCCCCCTCAAATTGCATCAATATTGAACACTATGCTGTGGAAATATTTTGTTTCAAATCTACCACTAACTTTGACATTCGCTTTCTGAGGTAGATCCAGAGCTCTCAGCGCCAGTTGCTGGAGGACATGGCTTACACTGTGTCTGACCTGGAAGGTCTTGATAGAAGTTGGAAGGGCATGACTCACATGTACTGGAGTTGAGGTTGAGTCTTTGTCCAGCAACACACATCACTAGAAATAAATAATCAGATATAAATATATATACAATGTATGCTTTCCATCCCATTTTTTTGGACACATACACACACAGAGACAGATGCACAGCGCATCATGCAAAGAAAATGCTTAACTGCTTGACTGTCATTTCTGGCCTTCCTGGATGTGTAACATGGGTTATAACATGATTTTTTACCTTTGTAAGTGAAAAGCAATTTGTTTTATTCCCCAATTCTTTCTCTCTCTTTTTTCACATACAACATAAAACCAAAACACACATATACAATGGGCATTTATTTCCCTACATTGTTATATATATATCGTGTTAGGATTTAAAAGTGTTTGTGAGTGTTGTAATTACAATAGTCCCTTTGACTACCTTGGGCACAAGAAATAGCATATTTTGTCCAAAGGGTGAAAAACTCAGAATGAATCAGTTAACTTGACAGAAAAACTGATTCATAGCAAACTCATCATCGTTATTATAAGACTAATAATCTTATTGCATAACTTCTTTTCAAAGGTGTCCACATTTTTGTCATGCATTTTGTTTTGGCTGAATATTTTCTTTCTCATTGATGTTTTTAAGATAAAGATAAAGATGGATTTAAAGTCATTATTCCCGCCAAGTGCAGGCTCATGGACTGTACATCTATCTCCCAGCAGCCCATTTCATTCAAACTTCTTCTCAACTCCTTGAGGAGCATACAGTACAGCAGCCTATTAGATGCTTAATACTAACACTCTGACAAGATCTTTCTCTACCTATAGCTGGGTACTCATTCACACCTGAGTCAAGGGAGGAAAGCAGAGTGGAGTACCTTTCCTAAGAGTACAATGTTTTGGAAAAAAACACCACCTGGGCCAATCATGATGATTTTTAACTAGTGTCATCGTGACTACAAACTCACAACACATCAGTTTTGCTACAGCGCCTCTTATTATTATCTTATGTTATTTCAATAGAAGATCTAAAGGAGAAATACACATAGAATGGCCTGGAACATTACCAATGCAGTCGTCTTCACTGCTGGAGCCTTCTTGTAATGTAGCCATACCATCAGGGCACATTGCGCACTCTCTTTGCTCTGAGCTGTTGGTGTAAGAGTTCAATGGGCACAATTTGCACACATTGTCACGGACATCATGGAAAGATCCTTCTCCACATTGAACTGTGGAAAGTGATTCTTGTTGATATGTAACTGACATCTTTAATTCATCAGCTCATGCAATTTAAAAAAATAACAGACATGAAACAACAGAAAGACAGAAAAAGAAATAGCGGAGAAAAAGAGGCGAGAAAACAGCTAGACAAAGAGAAATAAAAAGAATAAAAAGGCTGACAGAAAAACAAATAGAGAAACAAAAAAAAGATTGATTCAGAATGCCAAAAATTGTTGAAAGTTCATACTACTAATCAAGAAGGCCGCAAATTTAACCAACTTTGAGTCAAGATTTCAAGAGATATACCATAAATATGATAGGAGAGAAATAAGAATCTGTCAACAGTAACAAGAATTTTCAATGGATTTAATAGATATACATTAAAGCATACAAATAAAACTTAGGTCTTGAGTAACTGATGATAGTCGTCTCTTACCACAACAATCCCCATTGATTACATGTCCAGGAAGGCATTGTGGCCTGTCTGCGACTGAAAATTCCCTTTCCTTGAGGTTGGCATTGAGGACAGACTGAAACATTTAATAAAATAAGAAAAATTAAAGTTGAGTTAATAAATATCAGCTATTTTAGTTTTAAGATCTAAGGACTTAAAGACGTGTCTTGAATTTTAAAAATATTTCGTACTTTTGATCTATATTGCTATTCTTGAATTGAGTAAAGAAAACAAAATGATATCATAAGATGTCACTACCAAACTGCCATATAAGGTGTATAAAAACACAGTCACTCAATAGAAACTGTTACTCATTTTAAGAATACATTCCCGAAAAACGTTTTAATACCCTAATTATTATTTAAATTTAAATATATGATATGATAAGTACTTACTTTTAAATGCATTAAACATTAAAAATAAATAAATGTATGTATATATATAAATATATATATGTGTGCATGAAGATGTTAATTTTTATGTCCACAAATACACAATTTATCTAGCTATACTTTTATTCACTTTTACACATCTGCAAAACAACTTTCCCTCTTGGATGCAATAAAATATTTGAATTTGAATTTGAAAATGAAAAAGGAAAGATTTTTGGGTCACAAACCAATATGATTCAAATTACCTCTTTTTTTGCAAAACAATGAGAGAAACTGCTAATTATTCAGGTTCTAAAACATTGTAAAAGGTTTATATTATAAAGCTGGCCATGCATTACTGAATCTGTTCTTCAACTTTTCAAAGATTTCCTTCATTGATTTATCGATTTATAAACTGATAAAAAAATATATGTTCTTCTCATATTTACATTCATCATAAAGTATGTTATATCTGAACAAGGAAATAACCTATACAAGTAAACTGATACTTAAAAAATTAGTGTCCAAAGAATTTGGCAAATACAAAGATAAAGCTAAAATTTGATTTACAGTCCATACAGGATCACTATATTTGCTTTACTAAAATAATTATGTAATGTTATTTTACTTTATTTTATTTTTTATTTTCTTATTTATTTATTTATATTTTATTTTATTTTATTATTATTAATTTTTTTTTGGAGGGGGTGTCGGCAGCTGTACTCTCATTATACAGAGAGAAAATGTCCAATGAGAAAAAAGAAAGAAAATATATTGAAATAAATCAAAAAAGACAAATTGAGAATAATAAGAACACATTACACTAGCATCAAGGTCGACTCTGTCCTCCACTAGTTTTAACATCAACTCTCTTGGAGTTAATGGCAACTGAAATTCCTCAGTTGAGTTAAGAAAGGCTCTGAAATAAGGGAAAGACAAGGTAAAACAATAAACATCACAAATCTAATAATATGGCACTTTGATTTGGCAAATTAGCCTTTCTGCTTAAATAACCAATATATAGCCTGTGAAAAGGGGGAAATCATCTCAAAGTTTCCTACAGAAAAGACTATGATATTAATAGTAATGTTTTCAAATCTTTTCTCAGACATATTCGCCTGCTTCTAAAGACAATTAATTCCAACTAATCAAAAGAAAGATTTCAAAGCACTTTTGAAAACGTTATATCAGAGTCACAAGTTTTTGAAACTATGCTTGATATTTGTGTATATTTTGTATGTGAAGTGCTTGGATCCATAATAAATTCTCTTGTATCTTGGATCTTTTGTAAATGCTGGAGCGTGATGGACAATAATTTGACTGCAGGTTCTTATATAATCAAGGAGAATAGTTACAAATTTAAGTAACAAACTAGAAAAGAATTAAAGAACATTAAATATCATATTTTGTTCCCTCATTGTTCTCTTTCTCTCTCTCTCATCTCCTCTTTGGTGTTCCTTTTAGGCCTCTCTATTCCTACCGCAAGACAATTCCTTTTTCTTTATTCAAACATGAACGTGCTAAGATATGACAACATTGGCTAGGGTAATTTTATTAGCCACTTTACTTACGGAAGATTGCTTAATGAAATTGTGACATTGGCTTCCATCTGATTTATAGCATTGCATTCAGCAGCAATGTTTGCATTAGAACACTCAGCATCTTGACACAAACCATTCCATTTCATGACGCTGATATCCTTCACCAACGACTCAACTTCGTTAGCGAGGTCTGAAATACTTTCACTCGGACAGGATATTGCCAGAATATACACTATCTCAAGAGTGACTGAGAAAGTGATTGGCTTACACTCTGGACAAGCAAGGATAGCAGAAAAAAATGCATTTACATTTGTGAAGAGGATCATAAGAATGTTAATGTCATATTCAACTTTTTTTTTAATGTCCTGTATGCTATCTCTTTATAAACGGTAATAAAGTAATTTGATTCAAAGAGATACACAATATATTCACACAAAAGAAGTTAGCTTTTGAGAGAACAGAATTATTTTCAATATTAAAGGTCAACATTTCTGTTTGTCTGTCTGTCTATTCATATTTCTGTCTGCTCACCTGCCTACCTGCATGTCTGTCTATCTATCTGTCTGTGTTTCTGTGTCAGTCTCTATATGACAAAATGTTGCTGTGGTGTGGTAGAAGAGTTTAAATACAGAATCTTCTTCCAAGGCAAATGTTACAATGTACCAGTTACAGAGCACTCTAATATATTCATATGAAAAGGACAAAGACTGAATTAAATTATTGAATGAAATAAGCAGCACAGGATACCATACCTCCACAAACAACCCTTGGAGGTCTTTCAAACATGTTATCCAAATTGTATGATCCAAGTTTGCCACAGGTTAAAATTCTGGGTAAGAATACGCTTGGATGTTCATTTGGAGGACATTCTATATTCACACTCTTTTCAGTTGAATCACAATAGTCAAAGTCATTTGATGGCCTTGTGTCATTACATGTGTTAGCTGTAAAAGAAATATCAGAATTTTTTTCATTTATGCACAAAATTTGTCTGAAATAAACAACACACAATAGAAGAGCAAAGACATATATTTCTATAACCAAACTAAATTGATTTTATTTATGTTGAACAATCTGAAATTGCAAAAGCATTTGTGTTTTTCTTTGTACAATAAAGACATTCTTCTGTAATTTCAAAGATTGATTGAAGTGAACCTAATTATTCAAATTAGTTTCGTTGAGTTTCTGCATAACGTTTCACTGAAATATTTTTGTGTCATTCTAGTGGAAATACAGGTACGCATATGCTATTGTGGTAGCTCTGCAGGAAGGAGCAAAGTTGGAAGATCACATGTTTCAAAAAAAGATTACAATGGCAAATCTAAATTTATCCATTCATGAGGCCTCTGTAACAGCTCTCTCCCTCATGCAACTTTCTCTCTCTCTCTATCTGTCTCTTCGTCTCTTTCTCTCTCTCTCTCTCTCTCTGTCTATGTCTGTTCGTCTCTCTCTCTGTGTCTGTCTGTCTCTCCCTGTGTTTCTGTCTGTCTGCCTGTGTCTGTCTGTCTGTCTTCCTCTCTTTATCTCCTTTTTAAAGTTTTTGCCTCCAGAGGAAGATGTGACCATTAAAGATTTACTATTAAACATTTACAATGAATTATTGTACAACTATTTGAATAAGTACTGCAGGGTCTTCAAAAATGTAGGAATCTGAATGATGAACCATTTGTTTTATGACTTATTTAATTTTAACTTTTCTAATAAATATTGACTTTTACTTTCAGTGACCCAGAGGCAAGGTGTCGGCCTCTCAACCAAATGGTCCTGGGTTCAGGCTCTAACTGTTAAAAAATTTTCTCGATTTTTTTTTCAAGTAAAACCCATCCCCAAGGTTCAGACAGGTGCATCAATATCTAATCCCGTCAGAGACGGACAATAAAAGAGGCCTCTTGTGCAGATTACAACACTCTGTGCACTTTACAGATCCCTTGGCCATTTTACAGGGCAGTCCGGGCTAAACTAAAATCCTACCAAAACCCCTAGATCACCTTATTTGTGGATGTGGGTAAAATCAAAAAAATCAAATAAAAACCTTTTACAAATATTATCATTGAATTTCATGAGACATTGTGTCGTAATCAGTAGCTTTGTGAGTTTGAAATCAATATGATACTGGTTCAAAACCTTGACTGGTTCTTTTTCACAACATTGTACTTTTAGGAAGGGTCCTTCCCCTCTGCTTTCCTCACTTGATTCGGGTTTGAATGAGGAGGATCTTGTCAGAGTGTTGGTATCAAATGCCTGACAGGCGGCTGTACTTTATGCTCCCAGGGAGTTGGAAGTACCCAGCTATAGGCAGAAAGTATCTTGTCAGAGTGCTAGTAGAAAGTACCATACAGACAGCTGTACTGTATGCTGCGCAAGGATTTGAGAAGTACTTTGAATGTAATGATATGCTAAAGTGATGTATAGTTGGTGAGCCTGAAGTTGTATGAAGGTATTGACTAAAATGCATCTTTATCTTTGTATCCCTTGTTGTTGTCCATTCCCATTACTTGGTTACATAAAATTATGAATTTTGTTTTCATTTTTTTTATTGTTTTAGTGCTCTAGATTTGTATTTTTGGGGATTTTTTGTGTATTGATTTTGTTTTCAGTGATATGGGACTGTGACACAGGGCCTTAAAAAGAATGATTAAATAAAAGAAGTGTCACTTCATATAATTCTCAAAAATAATTCAAGAGAAACATATTCATCCGGATTATAATTGCTATTACATTTTCAGATGATTAATCATACAATGTTTTTCATACTTACGAGTCACATATGTCCGTGTCATGCACACTGCAATATTTCCGTTGTCATCAGCTGAAGTTACAGCAATGTCATGTGCCCCAAAGGAGAAAACATTTCCTGAAACATGGAAATTAATATTTAAAAATCATGACACTGTGATGTGGCTCTGGTGTATGAACTATAAACTGAATACTTGAGAATTCAATGGTATCAACAGCAAAGGAGAGATTTTTAAAAACATCCAATCACATAACATTATAAAAAAAACTCTTCCCTCATTGCCACACGTAAAGAAGAAATCCTTAACCAAGCAACAATGGAACTGTCATGCTGGTTCTATATGATTTACACCACTGTTTCAGACAAATAAAATAATGTACATGTGTTTACATCAAATAAAAGCTGTTATTCAAGTCTTTTGTTTCCTCTTAACATAGATGCCCACGTGTTTTAAAAGAATACGAATTTTAAAAAGATTGGAAATTTTAAATACAGCAACGTGAAGTAAACTTATGAATGAAAACACAAGCTTTGAGTGTGGTACATTTGTCCTTTTAAGGGGTCCTTATATTTCGGAAAGATGATAACATGCCTCAAAAAGAAGTGAAACCAAGGCATTGGTAAAAGTGTGATGATTTTGTAATATACTAAGGCTCATCCTTGAGAAAATTAAGGATCTCACAAAGAGAGAATGAATCCAAAGTGACTAAATGAAACTGATAAAACGTCGTCCCAAACTTGTGTCCGAAATTTTTTGGACCAATTTTATATCCCTAAGAGATATAAACATTCCATTTAACGAATGAAAAGAATAAAGTAAATGCAGAATGACATGTTTGAAAATTCTTGGTTAAGTAATGAAATCTAACCGGAAAATAGCCGCCTAGTTGCAATTTATCAGAAACATGTGAACCTCTATGTTTTTATGTTTAGACCAAGTCAAAGAAAAACACATGAATTCATATGGCAATAGTCTTATCAAGACCACGCTTCTCCTGTTCCACACACTTAACAATACATCTTTCATTAACAGTAAAATCATAGATCAGTACCCACAGATGTATTCACGAGGTTAAAGCATCATGGAAGCCCATGAAATATTTCAGCTTAAACTTTTCATACCCCTGATATTTGATGTTATATCGAGGTTGTCATCAAATATGTACTGCAGACGCCTCACAGGAATCTGATGCTCATCCTGATCTAATAAGAAAGTCATCTCCTCTTGACATGGAGTTGCCACATTAATCTCAGGAGGCGTTTTATCTGTTGAGTTGTTGAAAGATATGTAATAAAACAACAAGACAACGACAATATCATACTGCTTTACGGCTGCAAAAAATAGTGTACGGTATTTCACATTTTTGTTTTACTCCTATACTTATCATCATCCTCATCATCATTCTCCTCCTCATAATCGTTTGTGTTCAGACTCCTGCCAAAGGTTAGATGTTATGGCTCACCATCTACCTCAGTCGGTCACACCCTCATAACACTGATCCACAGTCATCATGCATTTCTTTTGGATGTTACAGATCCATTTTTTTCCTGTTTTTAACCTGTTTTCCTTATTTCCTCACGCTTATATTGTTATGGGTAAAAGTGTATTTTATGCAAGCCTAAAATAAAGGAAAGTTGTTTTTTTTAGACATAAAGCAATTTGTACGGTTTTACTCGATTAATTGAAGAAAGTTTTATGTTGCAACCTTGAAATCCTTAAAATACACAAAGTTCATTCCTCAAAGACTGATATCATATTATATAAAACATCATATAAGAAAATGTTTTCAGGAATTTTAGAAGGTTATCACAAATTTTAAAAGAAACAAGCATGCATTAGGAGATATATTTCATGAGCAACATAATAAAACGTTATGTTTGGAAACGTATGTAGAAAGACGCTTTTTTGGACTTGACTGCTTGTTCTCTGAAATAAGTGACACAATGACTTACATAAGTCTAACAATTTGCTGAAACAGGCCTTCCCACAGAACGTTTTGCTTTTGCTTGACAAGAGAGAATGGGTAGCGGTCAGTAAGTGTCTTGCAAAGCTGCCTTGAGTATTAAGTGAAGAATAAAAACATGGAAAACTATTGAAACCTCATAGGAACAAAGACAAGATCTTACGATCCTAACGCGTAATTAGCTTGGTTGGTAGGGCGCTCTCTTTTCATAGTGAGGCGATGGATGCCAACATGGCGGTCGTGGGTTCAATTCTAATGGTTCCCGAAAAAAAAAATGTCTGTCTATCCCTTTGTATTTGTCTCGTCTGTGTTCCTACGGAGCTTCAATTTTATTTCATGTTATTTCTTCACTTTCCACATACCGCTTACCTCACTTTTTGTCTTTACAATTATAGATTTGCATTAAGTACTAGCGTTTTTAGATGGGGTGAAAACTGGGCTGAAAAAATAACCACCAGCCTGTTTGTTAAAATGTAAGGCACTCATAGAAGGCACTCATACAGGGCAGAGGGCTACCATCGGTTGATGTTTCCTGACTTACCTATAGGATCAAGGCCTGGACACTCATTCTGAGTTGCTATTGTTCCCATTAAGTTACAGATTGACAAGGATTGGACAGCTGAAGATGGATAGACTTGATGGACGAGAACGTTTGCAGAATAGAGTGTCCATCCCAAAGCTAAGTTGTCTGGTTGTGGAATCAGGAACTTGTTGGCAGCCATCATTAAACCCTCATTCACGGTGAGAACAGATTTCCATACTGAAACTTGAGAGATATATCCACTGAAGCCTTGCCCAAGATGAATGAGAAGGTATCTGTAAAATGAAACAAACACAACATCTATATTTATATCCAATTACTTATCTTCTTAGATGAGGGTGAATCAATAGATGTCATAGATAGAAAATTAGATAGATAACTACAGAAGGACAAATTGTTTTGAAAATTTATCCCCATCTTATCTGCAAGAGCTCATTCGAGTCTAAAGGCCATCAGATTCTCTTCTTTCGACTGTATTGGTCCCAAAAACCTTCTGCCAATTTCAAATCAGTATTACTGAGCTGCTAATATAGATACCATGAATAAATCTTGTTCCACATATTCAGAAAACATTCAAGTTTTTAATGATAGTATGTTTATTGTTTTTACATCGCATAATTAGCTGCTGCATCCGGTTAACTAAAAATAGTGAAAATGGCAACAGAATCTGAGAAAGCAGAATGTGTGAAGTGACTAATTGAAAGCAAATCACCCCCACAAGCCCAACAACATTTTCAAAACAAGTACAAAAGGAAACCACTATGTCAAAAATCCATTCGATCTTAGGCTCAGAGTTTTTTGGAGTATGGGTCAGTGGCAGATAAAGAAAGAAAGGGACGACCAAAAACACCATGCTAGAGCTCCGTGTGTGCTCACCAGATAGGCCTAAATCTGGTCTTACTACAGGCAGACAATTGGATTTTTCTAAATCAACTGTTCATGGAATTTTTTTAAGAAATTGGGGTTTTTCCATTTAAAATTCAAAAATTGCAGAAATTGGAGGCCAACAAGAAGCCAAAAGGAGCCCAATTTGCTAACAATGTGGTGCAAAGACTGGATGCAGACCCAAACTTTCTGAAACGAGTTTGCTTCAGTGATGAATCTTACTTCGATGTTTCTGGAAAACTCAACATATGCTAGGATCTAAGGGAGAAAAAATCTATGTATTCATCGGGAATATCAGCATGACAGTCTAGAAGCCAATGTGTGGTGTGGAATTATGTATGACCGCATAATCAGACAATTTTTAAAATTCAAATTTATGCAGAGAATTGCTGATATCCTACACAATCTTATAAGTGACTATGTGTCCCCACAGCTAGAAGGACTACAACCTTATATCATCTTTCAACAAGAGGGAACACCCCTTCGTTGGAGCCTGTTTGTTCAGGATTTTCTTATACGTGGATCGGCAGGGATCGCCACCTCGCTCGATGGAGAGAGGGAGGAGGGACGGGAGGGAGGGACAGAGAGAGAAAGAGAGAGAAAAAGAGAGAAATATAGGGAGGGAGGGGGGAGAGAGAGAGAGAGAGAGAGAGAGAGAGAGAGAGAGAGAGAGAGAGAGAGAGAGAGGGGAGGGAGGGAGGAAGGGAGTGAGAGAGAGAGAGAGAGAGAGAGAGAGAGAGAGAGAGAGAGAGAGAGAGAGAGAGAGAGAGAGAGAGAGAGGAGAGAGAGAGAGAAGAGGGAGGGAGGGAGGGAGAGAGAAAGAGAAAAAAGAGAGGGGGTGGGGGGAAATCACAGAGTGTTATGCATAAAGAAGAGGAATGCAAAGATTCGTAGATGTATAAGATGAGACCAAGAAATGGAGTATTGACTTGTTTAGCTAGACTGAAACTTATAGTGGAACAAAGTGTAAAAAACAAGACTAGAATATACAATGGTTCTCAACCTGGATTCGATCAAACCTTAGAGGTTTGGCGCGTCAGTTTAAGGGGTTCAACGAAGATCATGACATACACACTTAGTGTGTGTGTGTGTGTGTCCGTTCTGTTCACCCCATGGAAGGATTTGGTAAATGCCCCAATCAAACTTGAAGGGTTCAGTACGTTCAAAAAGGTTAAGAACCATCGGTATAGCATTTTAATCTCAAAACAGTAGATGTTCTATATTAATAAGATATTTCAAGCAAAGTGCTATAACAGTTCACTTACTCATTCTGTGGCAGGGATACAGATAATTGTGGACTACCTGGTTCAATGCGCACATAAGTAGTGTAATCATACTGAAGACTGTACTGACCATTCCTGATGATACTCAGTGCAATGAAATGCCACTCATTGTCCATATCAAGAGTATTACGTAGAGATATGTTTCTGTCTCGGAAAATATTATCTCGTCATTAGTAATTGATATGACAGGTTCAAAATCTGAAGATTGTGGATCTTCCTCAGCACTGTTGGGTAAAAGGAGAAAACAAAAAAAAGCGTTATAACATCTGAAAGCTGCTGTTTGAAAAAGATAATTTTCAGAAAAAGTGAAAGATAAATCTTAATAAAATATATGAAATATTTTGCAAATGTGTTTTGAAGCATTGTTTTTTAAACGGACAACTTCTTGTCTAGTGGGAGAGAAAAGTTACTTAAATAAAACGTCCTACAAATGGGAAATTGTACCATACCTAGCTATTGCTAAAATCCAGTCATTTGGTCTGCCAGCACTAGCAACCCAGAATGAGATTGTAATCCCACTTTCGTTGGCCATAAAAAATCCACGCAGCGATGTCACAAAATTGTTTCTCGGAAGACCCACAGGAAATGCAAGGTCATAGTCTCTGTCAATCTCTTCCGTAAAATAAGTGTAGAAAGAAAGTTGACAAATTATTCATTAGATAAGGAGACTATTTGATAAATTGCAATATGCATCAGAAGGATTGGATAAATCATGATCACATATTGACGCTCATACTAAAAATACAAAAATAAGTTTCTTGTTACTCCAGACAGTGGTATTGGTGACCTAGAGGCTCCTTGCCGCTCAGATTGTGTGTTCACTGGGGAAAGATATGTAACGCATATTTTCCCATTCAACCCATATGCAAATGGGTAGCAGGAGCAACTGGAGACTAAAACCTGAAACAGACTAGCATCCTGTCTAGGATTTGTTCTTTTACCTGTTCTAATTCAGGCTATAGAAACCAAGAACAGCTGGGGCTACATGGGCCATAACAGCCTTCAGGCTATAGAAACCAAAAACAGCTGGGGCTACAAGGGCCATAACTGCCTTCAGGCTATAGAAACCAAGAACAGCTGTGGCTACATGGACCATAACAGCCTTCAGGCTATAGAAACCAAGAACAGCTGGGGCAACATGGACCATAACTGCCTTCAGGCTATAGAAACCAAGAACAGCTGTGGCTACATGGACCATAACAGCCTTCAGGCTATAGAAACCAAGAACAGCTGGGGCAACATGGACCATAACAGCCTTCAGGCTATAGAAACCAAGAACAGCTGGGGAAACATGGGCCATAACAGCCTTCAAGGAGCTTAATCCTTTTTCTTTTGTTACCTCAAAGAAAGAGGTTATGTTTTCACACATGTCCGTATTTTGGTTTGTTTCTTTAATGCTTACTGGTGTGTTTGTCTGCCAGCAACTTCACATCATTTGTGTGTATCTTCAGATACCGCTTTTGAATGATATTGTCCTAATTAATTACTCAATGGGGGGAAAAAAGGGAAACATAGTCAGAATTACAATTACATGAGAAATGATATCATGTCAGTGTTATGCATATTGCTCACCTTTGCATGTGTCTCCAGATAAGACCTTATCAGCATCACAGAGACAGGCTGCCTGTAAATAACCCATTGTATTCTCATATGCATAGCATGTTGAAGAACCAGGGCAAGTAGAAGACTCACAAACATCTACTGGTGTTCTGCATAGGGATCCACCAAAGTTCTTTACTGAAATTTCATTAAAAAATCCAGTGGAAATACTTTATTTAACTATTGCTTGTTTGGATTGGAGGTCATTATCTTGTCACCTAGTGAAATAGTGTTAATCATGGTTTTCAATTTCAATTTCTTTTGAAATCTCATTCTGCTTTTTGTCCATGAGGTCAGAGCATCAATTTGTTCTGCAACAATAGAAAATTGTTCCTCACGTTACTTCTACAGCTTCAATGATAAAAGACAAAGACGGATCTTGCACATCTACACAAAGCACTGGCTAATCTCATTTTATCCTTATTTATCCTAGACAGGCCATCCCATTTAGATCCTGTCTCAATCGACTCAGGAGTTGCCCAATTGGCAAATCAGACTAAGTTCATGATAATGTCCTTCTCTTCATAAGTAACACTTGGGCCAAATAAGGTAAGCAAAACTAATTTTCCCCTAGGATTACAAATGTCCTCAAACAAAATTTAGTTGGTCCAGCTTTCAAATAAGTAACTGGCACAACAATATTTCCTATTGTGGTATCCTGTCTGAGCTGATAATGTATACCTGTATGTAAATAAATCTATGCTTTTTTTTTATGAAACATGGTCCTAGAAATTCTTTTTCTATATTTCCTCTTCTTTCCATCGGTTTATTTCTCTTCCGTGTCTGGAGGCCAGACTGAAATACATGTATAAATAAATAGACTTGAGTACCGTAATATTACAATATCTGTAAAAATTTGATAGGTTTCTCAGATTTTCAGAAAATAAATGTCTCTTGAAATATATTTCCTCTCAGATTCTTGGCATATTTATTGTGGACTTGTTGAACAGAGATGTTTCACTTAAATCGATTGCGTTCTCAAATGCGAGTTAATGGTAAAATGCACAAAATAATTTGTTTGCAACAACTCTTGATGAGTATGTTAAGCACAAGTATTATAAAACTACATGTGGAAAATTAAATGTTGTAGTTGAATAATATTAAAACTTTTTTGTTGAGCCTGTGCCATAAAATTACCAACAATATTTTATTTACCTGAAAGAGTCCAATTTAATACAGAAATATAGCTATCAACCTTTTCAATATATAACCACCAACATTTTCAATATATAACTATCAACCTTTTCAATATATAGCTATCAACCTTTTCAATATATAGCTATCAACCTTTTCAAAAATATAGCTATCAACCTTTTCAATATATAGCTACCAACCTTTTCAAAATATAGCTATCAACCTTTTCAATATATAGCTACCAACCTTTTCAAAATATAGCTATCAACCTTTTCAATATATAGCTACCAACCTTTTCGATATATAGCTAGCAACCTTTTCAATATATAGCTAGCAACCTTTTCAATATATAGCTATCGACCTTTTCAATATATAGCTATCAACCTTTTCAATATATAGCTATCAACCTTTTTGATATATAGCTAGCAACCTTTTCGATACATAGCTACTTTTTCGATATATAGCTACCCTTTTCGATATATAGCTATCAACCTTTTCAATATGTAGCATAGCTTTCAACCGTTTCAATAAATCGACCTTTTCAATATATAGCTATCGACCTTTTTCGATATATAGCTACCAACCTTTTCAATCTATAGCTACCAATCTTTTCGATACATAGCTACCCTTTTCGATATATAGCTACCAACCTTTTCAATATGTAGCATAGCTTTCAACCGTTTCAATAAATAGCTATCAACCTTTTCAATATATAGCTTTCAACCTTTTCAATATGTAACTACAACCTTTTGAATATATAGCTATCAGCCTTTTCAATCTATAGCTATCAACCTTTTCAATATGTAGCTACAACCATTTGTATATATAGCTATCAGCCTTTTCAATAAATAGCTATCAACCTTTTCAATATATAGCTTTCAACCTTTTCAAATCCAAAAACAGACTAACCATGCAATCAAATTCTAACTTGTGCGACACCCATCATATTCCAGAAAACATTGATAACTCAACTGAATTAACCCCTGTAAGGTAAATAACAAATATTCCATCGATCAGTGGCCTTTTAGGTGAAGTGTGCCGATAGTTTTGTGAACACTGAACATTTTCTCCAGATTTCCACTCAAATCTGAGTCTCTGCCATACATTAAGGGATTGGCGAAGTTGGGACCAAAATGTTGACTTCCTGTTTTTTGTTAATTCGGGTAGAACGAGCATATATCTACAAGCTGATGGCAAAAAAATGTCCATATGACGTATATTGCTTTTTTTAATACAAAATATGTTGTTGGCGAGGGTAAGTAAAAACTCAAGATTTTGACGTAAATTACCCTAACACTGACTGAGAAGATTGGCACTGAAAACCCTAATTGCCAATGTGGCAGCAAAGTTCTTATGCTTGGCTTTCAAGAAACACAACATTTCGATCGGCCAAGCTCTTTGTGACATAAGAGGTAAAGGCCAGCGTCACGTGTATGTAAACACACTCACAAGTATAGGAATAGTAGAAAAGAACAAAAAAACTGGTCATTTGACGACTGTTTTCACAGCAATGCACATCTAAACCTAGTTTTACAATCCTCTTTACATTAATAACAATGCCAGAGACTGTCGAAAGAGTAAGGGGCTGTTACAAGAAGGGTAACCCGTCTGAAGCGTTTGCTTTATGTTATTTTCTTTTTATTTCTTTATTTGCATTTTTCTCAAATGTTTTTTTTTCACAATAAATTTTATCTCCTCCGTCTTTTACAGACCGATTTGTGTATTTCTGACACAGGTACTCTTGTCAATGTTAATAGAATGATGTCGGGTCTTTTGTATATTGTTAACTTTTGAGAAAATATTTTCTTTTGTACTAAAAATGCCATTTTTTGCATGTAAACGATATATACTATTTTCAAAAATTCATTTTTTAAAACTATCCGAAATATTTAAAAACCTTGACGACGTTCTGTAGATAGTGAATGGAAAAAACGATCTGCACAGGTTTTGAGTGATTTTGATCATAACTAAGAGAGAAGAGAGATTTTGAAAATTGGGTCAAAATCCAAGATGATACGCTTCCTTTGGCAACCAAGGATGCTACAAACTTTCAATGATATAGGATGATTATATTTTGACAGTTGCTCATATATATACTAACAACAAAAACCCTAACTCAAAAGCAAAAAAATCCCTTTAACAATAATTACAGTTAACCCACATATACATTCTTTTCAAGATAAATACAGACTTATGAACTCAAAGCAAAGAAAATGTACTAAATACATGGTTAGCAGCTATGTAGAAAGATCATTAAGATGTCCAAAAAGTCATAAAAAAAATTGTATTCTCAACTCACCTTCTTCACAATCACAAGTGTATGAAAGATCATCAAGAACGCATTTTCCAAGATTGTCTCCTTCTCCACAAGTGTTATTGAAACAATGATCTTTTTGCAGTTGACATGACAGTCCTGAATAGTCTGTATGAACAAAGAAAAGTGTTGAACATAGATTAAAATAAAGAGCATATACAAATTTTAGGATAGGAGCAAAAAAAGAAAGAAAAAACTCTCTAGGATCAAATATGTTGAATGTGACAAAGAGAAGCTGAGAAAATGAAGTAAAATGCAAATCCATTTAAGACACCAGTGGCGTGTGTGGCCGAGTGGCATCAGTGGCCGAGTGGCATCAGTGGCAGAGCAGCTAGGCTGCCGGTATTGGGATCATAAGGTCCCAAGTTCGAATCCTAGCAAAGCTAGGTCCGATGTTGTGTCCCTTTGGAAAGACTCTTAATACGCATTTTCCTCACTCGACCCAGGTGCAAATGGGTACAAGCATTAGCTTGGGGGCAAAAACGCCTCAGACTAGCGTCCTGTGCACGAGGTAATTATCATCACCTGTTCTGCTTTACACTACAGAAACTGGGATAAGCTCCTGCTCTATAGGCTATTGAAGAACTTAACAAATTTAAGACATGTCAACGACAAAACATTTTGTCACCATGCAGGTAGCTTCACAATTATTTTGAAAAAAATAATCTTTCTTCAAAAACATAAATCAGCTGTTTGATATAGCTAGAAAACTCTTGCCATTTGTTTGTCTAATGATTGTATCATAACATCTCTTTGTCAGCTCCTAAAAAGCTGAAAATCATGTTCATCATCATCTTCACCACTACACTCGGGCATTGTCAAGATTGAACACATGCACAATATATAAAGTATGTTCTCCATTCCCCAACCCATTACATAGAACTGCTTGTCTTAAGTTAACTCTGTCCAAAAGAAATGCAGTAAGGTTAAAATCATCAAATGTACATGAATGCAGGGAAGAATTAGGTCCTAGCTGGAAATATGCCATTTTTACACCAAAAGAAAAAAGAAAAAAGATGTATCAATAAATAGAGAAGAAAAGAAAGGAAAGAGGAAAGACAGAGAGGAAGGAAGAAAGAAATAACAAAAAAGAAAGAACAAAAAAATTATATAATCATTTAAAATTGAAATTTATCCAAAGTTTGAATTTATAGTCTGCATAGAGTAATGATTGTGGCGTTAGAAGGCAAGTGGTAAGGCTGCCAGACAAGTGATCATAAGGTCCCGAGTTCCAATCCTAGCAAAGTTAGGTCCAATGTTGTGTTCCTTGCGAAAAACACTTAACATGCATTTTGCCCACTCGACCCAGATGAAAATGGGTACAAGCACTAGCTTGGGAGTAAAAATCTGTGTCAGGAGGTGATTATTGTAACCTGTCCTGCTTCACGCTATTGAAACCGGGATTAGCTCCGGTTCTGTTGCCCATAACGGTCTTAAAGGAATTTTACTTTTTTTACAGAGTAATGGTTGCAGGGTGAGTTGCCACCCTCCGAAACTTAAAGGGAATTGACGGACCGGGAGTCAGCCAAGGGATCCCTGGGGAGCTCACAGCTTTCACACGCTTTCGATGATAATGGCGGACCGGGAGTCAGCCTCAGGCGCGGGGAGGCTACGGGACTTCATTCACTTTAATCTTTCCTAAATCGACTTCAATAGTAAATGTAAAATGAGAGTCCCATCCAATGTTTGAATACTCTTTCTAATTATTATTTTTTGCGATTTCTTTTGCTGTTTGTTTTGCTTGTTTATTAGTTCTTTATTTGTATATAATTTGTTTGGAGGATGCTGCTGGGACTTTTATTTTGTAGTGCATTCCATATTCCCTTCCCACATTAACATTAATAATAATAATAATAATAATAATAATAATAATAATAATAATAATAATAATAATAATAATAATAATAATAATAATAATTATAATAACAAAAAATAATAATAATAATAATAATAATAATAATAATAATAATAATAATAATAATAATAATAATAATAATAATAATAATAATAATAATAATAATGTATATTTCTATTGCGCACTCGTCCCTACAAGGGTAAGGCTCTAGGCGCATTACATTTATAAGATTGTAGCATAAAGCTGTGTACAGTT
>JAXRKP010000717.1:152500-217500 GCA_037039925.1 Doris montereyensis
AACAAAAACAGAACTGAAAACAACAATTTCAGACCGCATACAGCAAATTCCATTGGATCATTGTCATCAGATTCTTCCAAACGTTTCAAGTCGTGCTCAAAATTGTGTTTTTGCGAGGAGGGAGGGTGCCGTTTCGAGGACATTTTGTAAATGTCTCTAGGTTGATGTCATATTTTAGGTAATCTTTCACGATAGGTATTAAAAGGGTTTACCAAGTTTCATAAAAAGAATCTTGCATGGTTTGAATTTTATCTATATTTCCCCCGGTTTGTTCTTTTTTTTTTTTTTTGGTCAGTAGGTAATATAGAATTTTGACACACCTGCAATGAGTCCCATTAAACAGATTATAGCATGGTGCCCGATTTAGACAAGGGGTTGACTCAGAACAGTAATCGTTAACATTATCACAAGATTTCCCAGCCCAGCCATCAGTGCATTCACATTCATAGTCATTAAAGACATTCCTGCATTGGCCCCCATGGGCACAAGGTTCTCCATCGCAGAGTTGAATTATTTCCTGCAACAGAGAAAATATATTATTGTAAGTATTCAAATGGACAACGTGGCATGCAGTCTGGAAGTTGGTAAATTCAAAATTAAGTCAATCTCTTCATCCTTACCACTTTTTTTGTTTGTTATTTCATCTCTTTTTCACTTAAGATCTCAAAAGTCATGCAAAGTTTTAATGTTTCCATATTGAAAAATTTCTTTTCTACAACATAATAAAAATTACACTTATGAAAAATATCAGTATTGATACATAAGCACACTTTAATGAGATGCCAATATGTAAGGTCACAATGTGATTTTGCAACTCAAATAATGCAATTCTTTTAATCTTCCCCACATTTTAGCCATGATGACACACTAAAAGAGTAAACAAATTGTTAATGATTGAGACAATGTCAATTTTTAGAAAATGACAGAGAAATTATCTTGCAATAACAACAAAAGTTTTTTCTCTCAATCATAAGAAAGCAGGATTACACACATAGATGGATGATAAATTTGAATATAATTTCCAGCACATGCTGTCGAGCTCATAAAAGATCTTTTGAAACTTTTAAAACGCATTACAGGCAGAAATCATTAAGCTATAAAGGCACCATGAAGAAACTGACAAGTCGTATGACTTTGTAAATTTGAAGGCCTGAGTTCAAAATCTAGCAGACCCACCCATTTTTCACACAAGTGTTGTAGCCTCAGGCAACTTTTTCTCCCTCTAACTGTAGTAGGAATGGGTAGTTGACTGCAGCCAGATAACGATACCCGTCTGAATGTTAGTGTAATACATCTAATAGGCAATGCTATAGTATGCCACCCAAAAGATTGAGAACAAAAACAATTGAATGAAACCGCCCACAATGAGATAGAGAGAAAGATGGTGAAAGGTCTGTGAGCATGCAAATGCGTTGACACAGGCTATAAATGATTAAAATGCTTGTTAAAACTTTATAATAATGTCATACTCTCTAATAATATATCATTCATAATAATAAGCAAAAAACAAGACAGATAAAAGACTGAGTATTGAGGTCTTTACGACAAAGATGAATCTGAATCTAAATGCAGCTAAAAAATAATTGATTGACTTCTTTTCTCTTCTTTTGAACTTCATGAAATGACGCACCACACAGATCATTTGATATACTTTAATGTTTGACATTTCCATATTCTGCCCTTCAAAACTATAAGTTATTTCATAGCTGTAGAATTTGTCTTTTTATGTCATATTAAAAAACGAATGTAGACATGTGCATGTGTGTGTGTGCTTATACATGAGTGTTTATTTCTCTTCTATCTGTGCGTGTGTGTATGTGTGTTTGTGTGTGTGTGTCTGTCTGTCTCTGTCTTTCATCCTGTCATATAACAGGGTGTCTTAAAAAAAGGTAACATTAATAACGTTGTAACCTTGAATTCAATTCTAATTAATTTTTTTACACATTTAGAATTCAAAGGCATTATAGAAACCAATGTTTCAAAATGTAAAAATGGCTGAAAACGGAAAAGTAACATTTCTTGTAAGATATAAACATTTTAATCTGTATTCTAAAAATCAATGTCCTCCAAAAAACAAGATCTCAAATTTTAAAAACCACTGGAATGCATGAAAAATTGAGATAAACTGCCTCATTAACTAGAACAAATTCAAATTTGCACAATAGGATAGACACAAACTATTTTAAAAATTGATTGCTATTTCGTTCAAACAGATGCTCCATCTATCTTTCATTTGCCGCAATGACATTTCGCAATCTGATAGTAAAGTTAAGTGGCATTCTTGCAACCAGGTTTATGTTAATTCCTCGTACTTCTCGGATGATACTATTTGTCAACTGCTCTTTGGTAAGGGGAACAGGATTACGAAAGACTAGATCTTTCAGATATTCCCTCATAAGAAATCCCAGGGGCTCAGATCAGGAATTTTGGATGGCCATTCAACTGGTGCTTTTCAGGAAATTAATTTGGGGCCTGGAAATTGTTTTGTGAGGTAGTCCATCACATGTCCATATTGGATGATCTCAAATTCTAGGTTTAATCAAATAATCTCGTAACCGCTTGTAATAACGAAAGTGAGGCGTAGGTTTCATATGAAGAAGGATTTATCCTTTTGTTTAATTGGTCGTCTCCACTCCCTATTTTGGTGCGTGCAAAAATACATGAAGATGAAAAACATTTATTTTCTTAGAACTAAAGGCGAGAGCTCAATATTAAATATAGGCCCATGATTTTTGGTCATATAAAATGCCTTTAAATGAACTTCATTTGTACATAGCTTCATGCCAATAGTGCCACAGAAAAGTGAGTTATTGCACTTTGAAATTTACCTTTTTTTAGGACACTATATATGTACAATCACACTTCGATAGTCTGAACACCTCTGTTCTGAGCCATATGTCCAGATTATGGAGAAATCCGGATTATTGAATTGTCTATCAAAATGACGCATTGTGAATCACAGGGCACAGAGCACTACGATCCTTTTTATCACTTGCCAAGACTCTCTCTCTCACTCCCTCCCTCTTTGACTTGTGCTTCAAGTTTCTCGTTTACACACAACTTACACCATGCTAGAAGACAAAGAAGAAAAAGAAGAAGAAAAGGAGAAAAAGAAGAAGAAGAAGAAGAAGAAGAAGAAGAAGAAGAAGAAGAAGAAGAAGAAGAAGAAGAAGAAGAAGAAGAAGAAGAAGAAGAAGAAGAAGAAGAAGAAGAAGAAGAAGAAGAAGAAGAAGAAGAAGAGAAGAAGAAGAAGAAGAAGAAGAAGAAGAAGAAGAAGAAGAAGAAGAAGAAGAAGAAGAAGAAGAAGAAGAAGAAGAAGAAGAAGAAGAAGACAAAGAAGAAGAAGAAGAAGAAAAGAAGAAGAAAAGAAGAAGAAGAAGAAGAAAAAGAAGAAGACAAAGAAGAAGACAAAGAAGAAGAAAAAGAAAAAGAAGAAAAAGAAGAAAATGAAGAAGAAGAAGATGAAGAAGTAAAAGAAGAAAAAGAATAAGTAAAAGAATAAGGAGACGAGAAGAGAGAAAGGGTGAGAAAGAAAAGAGAGAGAGACAGATAGAGCTAAATAGTACAGCTGTAGTGGTGTTAAGAAAGTCGAGTCCGGTGGATTTGATGTGTCGACAATGGACTGTTTGGACTATGTCGAACTGCTGAGTGTTTGGTTTATCGAAGCATAAACTCTCAAATTGTGGTAGCTTGTTCCAAAATGGGTGTTTGGATCTGGAATCCTGAATTTCCAGATACAAATCAGAGAGAGGTAAAGAGCTGGGGGGGGAAGGGGGTGAGTAGAAGAGAGAGAGAGAGAGAGAGAGAGAGAGAGAGAGAGAGAGAGAGAGAGAGAGAGAGAGAGAGAGAGAGAGAGAGAGAGAGAGAGAGAGAGAGAGAGAGAGAGAGAGAGAGAGAGAGAGAGAGAGAGAGAGAGAGAGAGAGAGAGAGAGAGAGAGAGAGAGAGAGAGAGAGAGACTCGCACATACACATACGCACATACACACACATAAACACAATGAAGGACTACTTAACAAAGTGATAGTTGAAGACATTCTTGTGGTGTCATATTTGTGCTATATCTATATCTTTAAGCTCATTCACATTCACAGATTTTTTGCAAAACAAATTTTTTAGAAACAATTGCCATGATTTCCTGCGATATGTGCACCTTTTTTCTCTCGTCATATGTATTTGTGTGGACAAGTTATGCATTCTGGTTTATTTAATTGACTACTATCTATTTCTATGGTATTTACATAGTGACATAAATTCTTTGTTACAATGTGCACAATGTGTATTTTATAGTTTGTTGCGAACGAAGATGATGTGCCTTTATGAGGACAAAAACGTTTTATTGAATTGAATTGAATTGAATAAAGAAGAAAAATCCGTCTCCAGCTCATCTGTGTGGATTATCGAGATATCCGGATTATTGAATGGATTATCGAGACGTGACTGTACATATAAATATATATCACGGAGTGAGATGCAAAACCAGCTATGCGCCATCTTTACATATTGTGATTTTTTTCAACCATCTCAGACTTTGAATGAAGAGTCTTCTGATGATGAAATCATTTTTGTTCAAAACTGACTATATCATATTACAATTCAGCTTTAAGCATCAAATTGATCAGGTTTTATTTAGAACTCCGGGAAGATAAACTTATTTTCCCAAGTTATCTTTTGTGGATATAGTGATTTTTTTTGCACCTCACCCCTTCATATATATATATATATATATATATATATATATATATATATATATATATATATATATATATATATATATATATATATATATATATATATATATATATATATATATATATATATATATATATATACAGAACAGTTATGAAGAAATAATAGAAATCAAAACTTTCAAAACGAAAATATGAAAAAGCATTCAGAAATCAAGATGTACATTTTCCTTTTTCATTTCATACCACAGAGGAAATTTGAATCATACCTCAAGGCTCTTTTCAAAATATTTCTTCGCAATTAGAACACATAAATACATCATTAGACTTACGCTACAATTCTTTCCTCCATAGCCTTCATTACAGATGCACTGATAATCTATAACCAGATTAATACAGTTTGCTGTATGGACTGGGTCACATAGATCATCACACTCCAGTATATTGTTTGTACATGTGTCTCCTGTAAGATGAACAAATGTGAATTTGTTATTTTACGAGCATTTTAAAGATAAATTGCATGAAACATTTTTTTTCAACGTCATGGAAATCGCATTAATGTTTTGCAATCACTTCTTGCTTAATGAAGTAACTGAGATCAATAAATATGACTAACTCAATAAAAAATAATTGATGCATTCTCTTGATCAGAATATTTATTTTTTCCCTACAAGGACAGTTTTGACATATATACACCAACAGCTATGTAAAATATGTGAAATAGGATCAACTGAGACATTTAACTGAGATCAATAGTAACTGAGATCAATAGTAATTGAGATCAATAGATCAATAGTAACTGAGATCAATAGTAACTGAGATCAATAGTAATTGAGATCAATAGTAACTGAGATCAATAGTAACTGAGATCAATAGTAACTGAGATCAATAGTAATTGAGATCAATAGATCAATAGTAACTGAGATCAATAGTAACTGAGATCAATAGTAACTGAGATCAATAGTAACTGAGATCAACACATTTGAGAGAATTGTGATCTGATATGTAACTCAAATTAGAAATAATATAAATGCATTTGGAAGGAGGAGAAAGACCTTATATTCAATTAAACACAAATGTTTGTATTCAGACACTCCTTACAGGTTGAACAAGAAAATATGACTAACTCAATAAAAAATAATTGATGCATTCTCTTGATTAGAACATTTATTTTTTCCCTACAAGGACAGTTTTGACACATGTACACCGACAGCCATGTAAAATATGTGAAATAGGATCAACTGAGATATTTAAGAAAAAACTTAAAACCCACCTGTTGATGTGTGTAAATTAGATATACATGTGTCTTGATTTATAATGTTTATCCATGTTTAAGCCCTGAGCTTGATATATATCATGGTGGGGTGCTATACAAGAACTATTTAATACCATTATTATTAAATACAAGAATGTCTGGAATTTCCAAAATTAACCAGATTACATAATATCTATATCGGAAATTAGTATGCTGAGAACAAAAACAAGGGAGATTAAGCCTGGAAATTTGATTTTTTTGTTAGAAATTATGGACAAGATTAGTACTATTAGAAGTGAATGAATTTTCAAGTACCGTTCACGTAGAAACATAAAAGAAACGATTCAGAACTCTACAATTGTAGTTTAATTTCATTATCATAAAAGACACTGAATCTATGTTTTTCTTACCTCAACCCCCTCCCCCTACTGACATATCGATTTGGTATGCATGCTGACATAAAACAAATCTTCTCATCCATTGGCTGAAGGAAGCATGCATTTCTAAAGAAAAGACGCTAAATGGTATGCTTTGCAAGGATAATACATTTTTTAAAACTTCTCAGATCATTCAGTCGATACAAATTAAATGAATTTTAAAATGTATTTACACCCAGACCAAAATTTTAGCCATTGTTTATCAAAGATTAACTGACAGATCGTCACCGTCCAGAAACACAGTCGTATGTGCATTTTTAAAGTTTTACAGCAGAGTTAAAAAAAACTTTATTTTCGTCAAAAGTTGTTATGTTTTTGTGAAACTTTCACAACTTCGTCTAAACACATAAATAGAACATATGTCAAATTTAAAAATTGGATATTATGGGATGTTTCCTTGATATTGCACTTACGACCTATGACCATCATATAAACGTCATGAAATACTGTCGTAACATCACATACGACTGTGTTCCATGACGTCAATTGTCAATGAGAATGTTGATGCTGCAATTACGACCTTTTTAACCAATGGATTCAGATGGAATCCCAACACTGAACTATTCTTCATCAGTTTGTTACTTTGATACTTTGATATAATAATGAAAACATAATAATATCAACCTGGTATGCAATGTCCATGATAGTATAACATGCAACCATTATAATCTGGGGCACGATTCCTAGCTGAGCCCGATCCTTTAATGTGACTTTGGAAAAAGTAACTTTACACACGTCTACTTCATAGTGTTCGAGTATATGAACTAAGCAAACATGTTGTGGCCAATAAGTTACATCTATGAAAATCATGAGGTTCCTGGCATAGAGATTGGACCAATGGTGGTTTCTTGAAACAGTCCTTTTAGTGAAGGTACACTAAACACATAATAATGTAGACAGGCCATGTTAGTGTAAGAGGTCTTCCAGTGTATAATAAGTATAATAATAAAATCTTTGAGTTTGAGTATTGTGTAGCCACATAACCCTCCCTTCTCTCTATCATACACATACACAATCACGTCTGATACTACATATACATGTGTCATCTTTCTTTCTTTTTCTTTTCATAAACAATCTCCTCTTTCTTTCTCTCCCTCCCTCCCTCCCTCCCTCTCTCTCTCTCTCTCTCTCTCTCTCTCTCTCTCTCTCTCTCTCTCTCTCTCTCTCTCTCTCTCTCTCTCTCTCTCTCTCTCTCTCTCTCTCTCTCTCTCTCTCTCCCTCTCTCTCTCTTTCTCCCTCTCTCTCTCACTCTCTCTTTCTCTCTCTCTCTCTCTTTTCATAAATAATCTCTCTGTCTCTGTCTCTGTCTCTGTCTCTTCTCTCCCCCTGAAGGACAAGGACATTGAATTTCAAATGAAACACGCCAACACAATATGTTTTTGTCTTAGCCCTACAGTACAATATAGAAGGTGGTTTATTAATGAAGAAAAGTGGTTTATCGATTTTATTCAGATTACTAAAACGCAACGAAAAGAAATAACGGGACCCAACAAACGGGTGGTAAAATTGAAACGGAAATAAGACAGAGTCCAAATAAAAGAGACCAACTAAAACAGTTATAATTTTATTTCAAATTTGAGAACGAACAACAAAGTATTGTGCACTGAAATAGCAACGTGGTTAATAACAAACCAAACAATGGGGAAAACAGCCCCCAAGAAACTAAGGGTAAAAGCAAAACGTTCAGTAACAACCCCACCCCAAAAAAGGAAAAAAAGTTTTTTTTTAATTGCTGACTGCCCTTGTTATTAATTTATTTGTTCATCAAATATTACCATCACCATCATCTCGCAGTCCTTCATAGAAGCTGTGATGAGTGGGCAGAATTATTCTGCTCAAACACAATGCTCCCAGATCAGCAATTTTTAATCTGTTTATAACCAAGGGAACTGAGTATGCCTGCTCTAGGCTGATGGCTTGGTAGCTCAGAATCTTGTGACCTTTTTCTCAAACTTTTGTGTCAGGTCTATGCTCTTCCCTTGGTCGTCATGAGATGTGAAGGCTTTAATCTCATTCACTTCGTTCCTTGCTCACCACATATCGTTTTAAATTGAGCCAGTTGATCTTCTCGTTGTTTTCATCTAACCTAACATTTTTTAATTTATCTGCAATTTTTGACACATCTAAAAAGTTTTCCTGTCCCATTTCTATGACTTGATATTTTGGAGGGCTGTGTTTTGCATTTCTTATAGCTGCTGCCCACTGTGCAGTAGTATAAACACTCAAGTCTTTGCTATCCCTGCTAATTCTTGAGTGAACAGAGTCACTTTCATTTTCAGAGTGTCCTCTGACGAAGAAATTGTGCTCTATTTCAGTTATGCACGTTGATTGCATAACATACCATAGCATGGCCATAAAGTTTTTATTTCTATTCTGACCTGAACAGGAATCAGAAAACAATACAACCTTTTTCTTTCGTTGCTCAGCTTATTCCTGGAGGTACTTGAATACACAAGAGCTAATTTTGATGGAACCTTTTTTTGCTTGACTCTCGTTCCCTATGTAATTCTTACCTTGTTTTGTCCCAAGGTCAAAGACTATGAGGTTGTATGTATTCAGTTTTCACTTGTAGTACAAATAGGATTCATTGCGTTTTGGTGTTGGCAGCACTTCTAGGTCAAAGTTCGCTGCAGCTACATCTCCCGTATTGCTTACTTAGGTTTTCATGGCCTCTATATATTTCTGTATTGTTTCAACATCATTTCGATGTCTACTGTGTTTCTCTTGATCATCCCGCCGATCTTTATCTGATTTCTGTAAAAATGTGCTGCAAAAATCACAAATATCTTTCTTGGGTCTATGAAATCCAAGATTGTAGAAACTTAGAAAACATCTTTGTAGATCGTCAAACTGCTTGGCGCTTTTCGATGCTTTTCCTCTGTTCACAGTACAGAGAATGCATTTTTGCAGGCTAAGCCCAGCTTCTAAATATCTCCTCTGTGTGTTTTGACGACAATAATGTGATTCGACAGTGGAAAAAGATTCAATGTGTTTTTTTATCACTTCTCTTTCTTCGTCATTCCGGTTTTATCTATTCTGATGTTTTCCTCTTCTATCTTCAGCTGACATTTCCATATAGTTTTTTTTGCCTAAAGCCGTTGTGACTCTTTTCTCTGATATGTCCAGTGTCAAGAAAGAGTGTCTTGCACAACCTCCTTCGGCAATGACCAAGTCGATATTCTTTCTTCTACTTTCCTTGCCTGTTGTCCTTTTTGGTAAGTTTTCCTTTATGTTCAAACTTAAAAAGTCCCATTGGCGCTGGTTGTCACCTAGTACCCAAAATGTGTGGAAAATATTTTCCCTTTCCTCTCCATAAAAGTGTTGATGACATTTAAGTTTGCATCCTGTGCCATACCCAGGTTTTAGCAGTCTCCGCTGCACTACTTTTCCTTTCTTTGATATGTACTCGTCACCAGCATTCCTTTTCCTCTTTCTCTTATTGCTTGTCAACTCTTCTTGAGGTTTTCTTTTTCTTCGTCCTCTATGTTCCCAAAGGTCTTCTTCTCTTGTTTGAACCTTGTGGATTTTCATGGGGTGGTTGACCTGCATTGTCGTCTAGTGGATTTTCAGTCAAGCCTTATGGATTTTCACGGCCTGGATGAATTTGTTCTGGAGTCATCATCCGCTGACGTTTGGTAATATAAGTGATATATGATGCCAATGGCACTGAATCATTGTCATCGTCTTCTTCGTTTTGGTCAAATGAGTTGACTACTTTTAAAAGCTCCTCCCAAAAAAGAGATTCATCCTCCATCATAAGGCTATACAACACCTAAAAATTTGAATGGTAAACAAAACACCCCAGCTTGATCACTTTAGTGAAATCAACATAGCAATCAATGTCTCAATCAACATATTACTTCTTATCAATGTTATCCCTTGATTTGACTATATGTTTCAGTTTGTTTTTATTCTTTTTGTTGTTTTTTAGATTAAGACACCCACAACATAATGCAGTGTTTACTGCTTTATCAATAAACAATATTATGGAGTAGAGACACTTCTCAAAAGCGAGATCAGATAACAGGGAGAGATTGACAACCTACCACCTCCCTTTCTTTCCTCTGTGTGTAAGAGAGAAAGAGAGAGCGTAAGAGAGAGAGAGAGAGAGAGAGAGAGAGAGAGAGAGAGAGAGAGAGAGAGAGAGAGAGAGAGAGAGAGAGAGATAGAGACAGAGAGAGAGAGAGGAAGAAGAGTGAGAGGACAGGAAAGAAGAGAGTGAGAGAACAGGAGAGAGAAGAGTGAGAGAATAGGAGAGAGGAGAGTAACAGAACAGGTGAGAGGAGAATGAGAGAACAGAGAGAGAAAAGTGAGAGAACAGGAGAGAGGAGAGTGAGAGAACAGGAGATAGGAGAGTGAGAGAACAAGAGAGAGGAGAGTGAGAGAACAGGAGAGAGGAGAGTGAGAGAACAGGAGAGAGGAAATGAGAGAACAAGAGAGAGGAGAGTGAGAGAACAGAGAGAGAAGACAGAGTCAGATAGGGAGATAGCGATACAGGGAGATGGAAATGGATAAATTATGATTAATTAATTACTTCGTTTTACAAGTATTTGCATCATATAAATTGTATTATTATCACCAACCTGCTTTGTTAATAAAGGTACTAGATTTAGTATTAGTAGAACCCTTAGTATGCGTTTTATTCTAATGATGAGTCGTGTTGATGTAGATCATTCGTAATGAAGTGCAGTGCAGGTTGTGTGTGCATACACAGCATGCCTGGGCTATACCTCGGTGTCACCCGTATTGACACGGAACGCGGTCGTACATACCGCATAGGCCACACGTGTCAAGCACGCCTTGAATTTTCGTCGGGGAACGGAAGTCCTATGTAACAATACGACTTTGTTTCCCAGCAATTATTACTAACCTGCGAGTACGACCTTTCTGTAAAAGGCTTATTACGTGGAAAACTAACCTCAGAGGTAGAAATAGACCAGCTCAACCAATCCAGCATGGCTGAAAACATAGGAAATCGATTACAAAAACAAAATGGAATATTTTGCACTTACAACCCTTTTCTCGGATGGTGATATCTTATTTTGTCATATATAATAGCTTTTTGTTGAGTTTTCTCTCCTTTAAATAGTTTTTCTTCTTTTGATTTATTTACTTTCTATCATCACAGTAGCCTCCACCAAATTATACCCCGCCAAAAATGCACATTTCGTCAATGCACAATTTTCATGTAACCGAAGTTTTGAACGCTACTATGCTTTTAAAAGGCAACAACGGCTGGCTTGACATCGTCAAAATGCAACATGTTTTTCTGTCCATCTATATTTGTTGCATTTAAAGAGTCAGTTCCTGGGAAAAGCAAACTCGATAACGTCTTTTAGCCTCGTCACAGTGACAAAACCTGTCATGCACGTGTATATGTGTGTGTGTGTCATCTAGATCTATGTTAATTCCATGTATTTGCATACATACACATGACAATACAACAGGTCTTGGCTGTCTCGACTCTGGTCCCCATGCCCCTTCCCCCTACAACTCGGTCGTCATGGGCTGCCATGCAGACAGCGCACATTCTCTCTCTCTCTCTCCCTCTCTCTCTCTCTCTCTCTCTCTCTCTCTCTCCTCTCCCCCTCTCCTCTCTCTCTCTCTCTCTCTCTCTCTCTCTCTCTCTCTCTCTCTCTCTCTCTCTCTCTCTCTCTCTCTCTCTCTCTCTCTCTCTAAGGTTTTGTGACACTTTACCTATGGAGATTGTACTCTGTATGACACGTGTGTTAACCAAAAAATTTTGAGAAGACGTTAGGACCATTGTGTCGTCTCCGCAAACCAACGAAAAACAAACAAAACACAAACAATAGCTAACAACTAACAAAACAAAAGAGTTCATTTCCAAACAAGAATGGCGATCTAACTAATGGGTTGTGGCACTCCGTCAAAATGCGCTTTCACCAAACTGCACGATTAATTTGTCACCAATGGACCATGCATTTGGCGGAGACTACTGTAATACACAAGTCTTCAATGTTAAAATCTAGGCTCTTTGGAAAAAAGAATGTAAATAAGTGAGAGTTTACATTATACAATGACAAAGTCAAATTCTCATTTCATGGTAAGACAAGAATTTTTCTTTTCAGAACAACTACAAGCATGTGCAGCCAATGTAAGTGTGAGGCCATGCTGTAAGCAAGAGCTGTAGCAAGCGAGAAGCGAGTTGAAATGAAACTTTGAGCAACAGATTTGAGGTGGCCATACTGGATTCACATATGAGCTACATGTTTTCAAACAGTAAGCTAGCGGGAAAGCAACTTGGACTTGAGGCTGTCAAAAAGATCACAAGGGTTAGACAGTAAAATAATCACAGTTTTGTATCTTAATGGTATCTGACATATGTTCAAATTAGATAACTTTGTGTTACTTGCCTTCAAATCCAGTGGGGCACATACATTGGAAACCATTCAACCTATCATGGCATACACCTCCATTCTGACATGGAGATGAATCACAATCATTAACACTAAGCTGACAGCGTGAACCCTCAAAGCCTGGAAGGCAGTCACACGTAAAGTGCCCGACAAAGCTATTGCATGAAGCATTGTTACGACATGGAGAACTGTCACAGTAGTTGATAGAAATGCAGTCGTCAGTGGTATTTTCTGAAATAAGCACAAGTTAATCAATAAGATTATTCACAAATAAGCACGAAAATAATTTACTTGCATAAACACAGATAGTAAAGTCTAAAAACTTTAATCCTTTAAGTACATCGATCAGGTAAAAAAATTATAGACTCAATAAGGAGAGTGTAAATTATTTCTTCATATCAGATGCAGTAAATTAAGAAAATACAACAATATTTATCAAGAGATTGAAAATAAACTTCCAAACATCGGAAATTTCTGAAGAGGAAAAAAATCATGACAATAAACTAAAGAAATAATACCCCTTACTTTTCAATGCGTTTGTCAAACTAAATAGATTCTCATAATTTAATGAGTAGACGATATTTCTGCAGATTAATTACTTCATAGTATAACAATTTTTAATTTTTTTAAGTATGCTTACCATATGGCAAATGATAATCGACAGCACAGAAACAGAGAGCTTTTCAAGAGAGCGATAATCATTCAAACATACACCGCCATTGCAGTCAGCAGAAGCACATAAATCTGCCTTCTCTTCACAATGGTCTCCATTGAAACCATCTTTGCAATCACATGAATAGTCGTTTTCTCTGTCTTCACATATTCCACCATATAAACAACCATTGGAGTTCTGAAAACATTCATCTGTCAAAAAAAGATAACGTTAGGAATGTGAAAATTTTTGCTTGTTTTTCTTTTCTCACATCATTAACAAAAGAAAAATTAAGAAAAATACTCAAATGTTTATTTTCAGTTTGGGCTTGAAATTTAAATGAAGAATTTGTCTGAATTGTAGCAGAATCTGATCTAAAGAGTATTAAAAAAAGCATCTTAAAAATTGTTGTGAATGGGAATAAATTTCAAATAAAATTGGGCTTACCAATGTTGGTTTCGCAGCCTTCACCAGTGAATCCTGGTAGGCATATACAAATTCTCCGCACAGCATCATAGGCTACACATGTAGCACCATTGTGACATTGATTGTCTTCACAAGGTGAAGATGATGGTTCACATCTAATGTGAAAGTGAACAAAGGAGGAGTTGACTATTATACAATCATGATACATGTGAGTACAAAAAATGTTATACAATAAACAGGCTCCAACACACGTCGAAGTTTCGTTGTTCTAAATGTTAAAATTTACAGAAATATCTTACGTTAAGACGCTCTATCCAAGTACAAATGGATACAAGCACTAGCTTGGGAGTAAAAACCTGCATCAACCTAGTGTCCTGACCAGAAAGTGATTATTGTGACCTGTTCCCTTCAGGCTATTGAAACCGGCATAGACCCTACCCGCCGTAACAGCCTTCAAGGAACTTTACTTCACTTTACTAAGACATGGAATTTTTAAATTTTATTTTAAATACAGCAGTACTGGAAAGTGACAATAATAACGAAATTGTTAACAGAAAAAAAACTCCCAAGCTAACCAAAGCTTGTGATGGAGATGCCGATGTTGAGATTGTAAGGCCTTGAATTGAAAGCCTAGCAATGCTACATCCCAAGTTATGTTCCTGACTGAAAATAGGTACCAGCATCAGCCTGGGTATTAAATCTGTGACAAAAACTGAGATAAGCTCTGGCCCTAAGGGCTGTAATGACCTTGAATTAAGACTTTTCCAAACAGGCTCAACCCACTCACCAAGGGAGAAGAAAAGCTCTACAAATTAAACAAACTTTGCTCCCCAATGGAAGAATTGTATCTTCTAAACTGTTTGTGCAAATCTTGTTCAAAATTCAAACTTGATGGAAAATATGTTATAAAGCTGAAAATGCCTCTAGAGTCAAATTTATTTAAACTGAAATTTGACTGCATTGTTGGATTTTCAGGAATCACATCATTTTTCTTCCAAATGGTCTTCATTCTGTCTTATAAGATATACTATCTGGATTTAAAGGATAAAAAGAAGTCATGAAATCAACAATGACCTACCTTGGTTGTTGATATATTCCTCCTTGTGGACAAACACATTCTGTGCCTCCAACTAAATCTTTACAGAAATCTAAACTGCTGCATGAGTCTTCAGTACAATCATTGGTCAAATCCTTTTCACAATTACGACCAGCAAATACTAGAAATGAAATATTTCTTGTGTAAATAAAAATATGTGAAGTATATAGAGCAATAGTATGTTTCTCTCTCTCTCTCTCTCTCTCTCTCTCTCTCTCTCTCTCTCTCTCTCTCTCTCTCTCTCTCTCTCTTCTCTCTCTCCTCTCTCTCTCCTCCTCTCTCTCCTCCCTCCCCTCCCTCTCCCTCCCTCTCTCTCTCTCTCTCTCTCTCTCTCTCTCTCTCTCTCTCTCTCTCTCTCTCTCTCTCTCTATATATATATATATATATATATATATATATATATATATATATATATATATACACACATACGTAAATACACACACGTATTGACATTTTACTCTAATAATTTTATACCATACACTTTTTTATACATATAGTATTATTTTATGAGCTTAGTTATCGATTCATTTTAACAGAAAATGTATTATTTCTATGTACACATGTACACATTTACACTATATGTTTTATTATATGTCTACTTTTTATGCTTTTCTGATATTTTCTTTTAAACTAGTCTACATTGATTATTCCAACAAACAATTATTCAATCCGTATATGTTTGAATAGAATAATGAAGGAACAATGTAGGTAATAACAATAGCACAATGAATGAATGAATGATTGATTGAAAGAAAGAAACCAATGAATGAATAAATAAATGAATTAATAAATCAATGAATGAAAGAATGAATGAATGAATGAATGAGTGAATGAATGAATGAATGAATAACAATAGTTTAAATAACTTGTATATGTTATATCTATTATTATTTTTTGTTTTATTACATGTCCTTTTGTCAAACCATGAAAACATGCTTTCCACCGGTACAATATAGCATTTTGAACTGAATTGGATTGAATTAAAAGTATGTAAACATGCAAACAGAACCAACACTAACAGATATGAAATACATACAAGGTGTTTCATCACAGTTTTTTATGTAACCATCATTGCCGTTGGGAGCTGCTTCAAATGTGAGAACTTTTAGAAGAACACAGGTGTTGCCAACTGACATGCTAGAGAAATAGATGTATCCCTCACAGCCGGACGCACAGTGAGTTTCACATTCTAATCTGTCAACAACAAACATAATGTCCTGTTCGTCTGACCTCGCAGGGTTGTATTCTAGGCTATCATTTGATGCGAAAGTACAGTTTTGATCTGCAACAAAGAAATGAAATAAAACTTATTATTCCAAAACCTTATAAAAAATAAAATAACAAAAGCTAAAAGAAACGCCCAATTAAAACATTTTCTTTCTACTAGTTTTTCCCTTTCTTTTTTTATAATAACTAACTCAGTTACTGAGTATAATGGTAAGTGTTAATGGTTTTTAATTTTAATTTAATTAATCAAATCGTTATTTCAAAGTCATGTATTTAATTAATCTTATTTTTAAAGTCTTCAATGGTACTGCTATCTTTAACTTTTGTGGGCAATTGGTTTTACAGTTTTACTGCACTAGGATAGAATGAACAAAGGTGACTATCGATGTTTGAGGATGAGACTATGTACGTTCAGCAACCTAATTTAGTGGTCTTGCATAAAGTATAAACTGATCTAATTGGTAAAACATTTGACCATTTATAACCTTAACGACTGTGGCACGATAGCTGGCTATTTCCATCCTGCCTAACAAACATTGTAGCACAAAGGCTTTAACTGTGTTCTTCCTGCCAACCTTGTGGCGTGAAGGCCGGCCTTTTTGTCGTGTAGATGGGAAATGCCCTAAATTCCCCTATTTTCATTGTTTTTCCACTCATTGGCCCAAGCAAAGTTTAAAACTAGCTTTCTGATTGGTCAGCCAATTATATTCAAGAAAGTTGATACTATCTTCATGTCACCAGTGAATCTTGGTAGAATCTAATTAGATAGGAGGTATAAGTTCTCAAGTTGCAAAGAATAGACCCTTCTCTTACAGAGTGAGAAAGAATTTTATTGAAGTCAATTGTCTAGACCACTTCTTTACACATTAAAATGACATCTTCTGTAAATAGCATAGGGTTTGTGGTGTGTTATTGATGCTAGAAAGAGGTAGTGTATTGTAATTTAGATGCAATTGTAGAAGAAGCGTTGTAGTGGCTACTCTTACGCAAATTGACCACAGCTGCCAATCGCATTCTGCTCTTTATTTACCATGACTTTGGGATACTGGGCAGTGGCCAGGTGTTTGCACTTATACAGGACTAGGCGGCCCAAAAGACCAAAGACTAAGGGAGTTAATCCTGACAGAAATTCACAACCTATTTCCTTGGAGGAGGGCCTTGGTCGACTAGAGGCTAAGGGAGTTGATTCCGATAGAAAATCAAAACCTGCTGCCTTGCAGTCGGGTCTTGGCTGACTAAATGCTAAGGGTGTTACTCCCGACAGAAAATCACAAACAAGGCCCGGTAGAGGGTCTCAAGGTGGCAGCCCCACCACCTACCTAGGATACAGTGGGCTAATCATCTGCTCATCTAAGACCACCTGATTCAGAGAAACTAAGATATGATATCCAGAATGACCTTAAGAAAACAACCCTCGAAACGAACAAGGACATTGATTTTTGGAAATAAATGGAAAAAAGACAGAAATAGTTGAAGAATTGGAAAAGTTCAACATAGATATTTTGGTTAACACAAAAACAAAGAAAAAAGGACAAGGAATAGAAAATGTAGGACCAAACCATACTTTCATCTTCTCAGGAGTAGATGTAAACGATAGAGCTAGAGCAGGAATAAGCCTCCTAATCCATAAAAGACATGAAAAGCTATTAGAAACATCATGCAGAGTTATAGGTAAAGGAGTGACAACAACTTCTCCAAATGAAGAGAGACATAGACTTATGCCTAAAGAACATGAAAGTATACAAGAGTAAATGAAAACAGATGAGAAAATTCAGTCATAGACTACATAATAGTTAGTAGTTCCCTTTTTACAGTACAATAGATGCAAGAGCTAACAGAGGAGCTGAGATATTTAGTAATCATCACCTAGTAATTGCAAAAAAGGAGATTACTGATTGAGGAAAACAAACAAAAAAAGGGTAAAAAGAAAGCAACTTAATACTAAATAAACCAGATCTAGTATAAAAAGATTTATCAGTGAAATGAAGATTGATCTGAATGATAGCACAATAGGAGAAAATTGGCAACTGTATAAGGAAATGCTCCTCTGTTGTATTGAAGAAGTCTGTGGTAAGAAACAAATTAAAGGAGATAGGAAAAGAACATCACAGACTTATAGAAAACTCCAAGGAAATCAATAGTTTTCCTGCTGAGCAATGAAGAGCATGAAAGAGCATGAGAAAGATCAAAGCATGCCCAAGTAGACAAATCAAGAATGCAAAAGGAAAAGTAAAGGATGACAGCATAATCATGGGAACATTGAGAAACTATTTTCAACAATTACATAATCCCTCCCAACATATGAAACAAGGAGTACAGATCAATTAATAAAAATAATAAGACAACCAAAGATGCAGATATCTCAATGGAAGAGATCCAAACAGCTATATGAAAAGTTAAGCTAAGAAAGTCCCAAGGAGCAGATCAAGTTTATCAAAGAAGTGATTAAAAACCAAGGATAAAAGCAGAAAAACTACTGAATGCAATATGTCAACAAACAACAGGTGCCAGTTGACTGGGAAAAGGGAACAATGATACAAAACACAAGAAAAGGTCAACTATGGAATGCTTAAACTATAGAGGGATATCAACAGGAAACTAGAAATGTGACTGAGGAAAAAAGTAGAGGATCATATTGAAGAACATCGGAACGGATTTAGCCCAGGAAGAAATGTACAGGACCACAAATTTACAATTAGATAAAAAAACAATAGAAAAATTCCTTGAAAGAAACATTTACTTGCATCTCTGTTTTATTGACCTAAAAAAGCATTTGACACTGTGAGGATGGATGAATTATGGCATTCTTTAAAAGAACATGATGCAGAACAAAATTTCACGAAAGCCTGTCTTTTAAAACCAACATGTGCAGTGAAAGTAGCTGGAAATATGTGTAAAGAATTTGATTTAAGTATAGGAGATAGACAGGGCTGTATCCAAAGCACTCTTTTGTTTATCATATTTACGGATTTAGTTGCAAAGGCATCATCAAAAATGAAGAATAGGAATGTGGATATGTAGAAACTCAAACTGATAAATCTATCAATGCTTTCATTTGCTGATGATTTAGCTCTATCAACATGCTGAATAATGAACTAAACAATAGAGGAATGAAAGTAATGCAAAGAAAACCAAAACGATTCTAGCAAATAGGGAAAGTAGAACATTAAATCTTAATCTGGGCAGAGAGAAGTCAGAACAAGTTCAAAGCTACAATTTCCTACGAGTAATGATAAACTGAGAGGAAAACTAAACGAAGAAATCAGCCGGAGGGGACAGATGGGGAGGACGCAAATAGTTTTCCTCTTTCCCCTGGCTTTTCCCTGTTAGTCTTCTGTTTGTCTGCTGTTTATACACTGTGACTATCTTCACAAAAGACTGTTAGAAACTGCTTCAAATTGACAATTGTCAATACCACTAAAATTTAAATTGTTTCATAATCATACAAAATATATTCTTAGAGCAAGTTTATGTATGCATTTTCAAACCTAAATACAAATGCAATAAGATGTAATTCAAACTATTCAAGATTCATAAACAATTCAAACCATGCCACTTTAACTTGCCTTTCACACAGTCACATGTATAGTTAAGTCCTGCTGGAATACATGTGCCACCATTATAACATGGATTCGAGTCACAAGGATTGCTGTAAGTTTGACAGGCATTTCCAGAATACCCTATAAAACATTAAAATAATATAAGACGATAATTCATTTCAGTGGTAAAGAAAATCACAAGTCAATATAAGTACATATCAAAACACTTCCAAGAAAGAACTGCAATGTTATATAAATATTTTTTGCCCCATGATCTTTCCTTTTTCGTGAAATATATAGATTCCAGCAGTAGTCTGGCATTGGCTTGTGCATTGAATCAATATAAACAACGTGGAAATATACATGATGATGGTACAAACACTTCTGTGTATTCTTTGACTCCACCATTCTTCCAAGTATCTATAACTTTCTCATTTGAATGATGAGTTATAAATGCATTGCTTGCACAAAAAAGAGAAGAAGATTTTGATTTTCATTTGAATTTGGTAGGATTTTTAAAAATTTGACAAAACTGCCCTGTAAACAGCCAAGGGATCTTTAACGTGCACAGAGTGCTGTGATCTAAACATCTGGACCTCCTTTTCATCATCAGTCTTTGATGGGACTAGCTGTCATTCCGCATGCCAGGACCAGGGGTAGATTTTACTCAAAGAAACTAGAGACAAAATTTTCAATCTGCTGAAACTTGAACCAATGACCTTTTGATTGAGAGGCCAATATCTTGCCAATATCGTGGCTCTGATTGAGTCCCCAAGGGGAGAGGAAAAAGAAAAAGAAAGAGAAAGGAGAAGAAAAAGAAGAAAAGAAGAAGAAGAAGAAGAAGAAGAAGAAGAAGAAGAAGAAGAAGAAGAAGAAGAAGAAGAAGAAGAAGAAGAAGAAGAAGAAGAAGAAGAAGAAGAAAAGAAGAAGAAAAATGAGGAGGAGGAGGAAAGGGAAAATGAAAAGGGGAAGAGGGAGAGGAAGAAGGAAGACGAGAAGAAGAAAAAAAGAAGCAGAAGGAGACGAAGGGGGAAGAAAAGAAAGAGGAGGAGGAGGAGGAGGAGGAGGAGGAGGAGGAGGAGGAGGAGGAGGAGGAGGAGGAGGAGGAAGGAGGAGACAAAGATGTAAAAGAAGGAAATGTAGAAGGCTAAGAGATAAACAAGAATAATAGAAAACAGAAGAAGAAAAACCCAACTAAAATATACATAACAATCAAGATTGTGATTGTGTATCTATAAAGGGATTTGATGAGTTGAATATAAGTAAAACTTGTTTAAAAGGTAGCCAACTTTGATTTAATTAGATGACATTCACAGTGGAAAAAATAAGAAGAAGGATCCCTGTTGTCAAAGTTTTATTTGAAGGGAATGATTTGAAACTGACAACAAAAAACACCCACTCTTAACATAACATTTGAGTCCTTATGTACTTCAAATTCTATGTGCTGATGCTAGAATGTTTTAGAACTTTAACTGAGAAAGAACAACAGATCGAGTATCTTATTCTTTTTTTTTTTTTTTTTTTAAATACCACAATAACATTTGATATTTTCATTGCAGAGACAGAGAGAGAAAACAAAATAGAGGGCATGACACATCAAGGCAAAAGGCAACCATGTGATGGAGCTCTTAGACTGGAAAAATGGCTGATGGGCAAGAGATGGATGCATTTTAATCCCAGAGAGAACTGAAAGTATTTCTTGTTGTAATATGAGAACTTAAGTTATCTAACATGATCATAGACTTACATTACATGACATTCATATCATTACATTATAGTTATATAGTTGTTGCAAGCATATAATTATGTTGAGTTTTAAGATGCCCAAAGTATGTCTGAAACACTATTTGGTAATACAACTTCAATGGCAAATCAAGTAATAGTCAGTTGTTACCAAAATCAAAATGTATTGAAGTCACAGCTCCTTAACACTTGACATAATTTTGTTTTAAAAAGGAGAGCAAACTTACCTGGCTTGCAAACACATTGTACAAAATGGTGGGTGGTTGAGCATGTCATGGTTCCAGTTGGATCACATGAATCCAGTGTGCAGTTACCTGACGCATCTGCCATATAAGGAAGACAATGTGAAAAAAGGAAACATAAATAGTTAAAAAAGACAATCATTTTCACTAGGATAATGTTTTCTGATTACGAATCATTTCAATTTCCTATATTATTTTTGGTATATGTGGTAAATGATTTTTTAACACTTTATATCTCTGAGTGCTGACATTTCAAATGATAACGTCACAGGACTCAATCCGATAGCTGAAAATAGACCAGGTACTGTGGAAATGGCCAAATGGGTAGGACTGAAAGGAAGAAGGGGAAGCTTTCAAGAGTCAAGTAGGCAAGGCATTGAAACAAGATACCCGATATCTAAACAAAAAATAGAGCTAAAATTTTCAATACAATGCAAAACAACATATGTATATTTGTGTTGTGTGAAAATTATATAAATAATGAGTAAAAGAAATATAAGAGGACAAAACTAAAGATAAATTATCAAGGACTTGAAAATGTTCTTAATTTTTTTACCACTTCTTAGATGAAATAAATTTTGTTGCTAAGATGCTATCTTCCTAGCTTATTTGTAGATTTTTTAACACAACAATCTGCACATATGAAGATTGTCTGTCTTAAATTTGTTCTTTCATCTTTTGAAAACAGACACTAAACAAAATACTCATTGAGACAAATTAATATATCACCTGAAATTCAAAACTATCTTGTGAAAATCTAGTGTCGAAAAAATAAAATATCTCACTGAGGAGCATATTTAAGTATTATCTTTTTACAGTTTAATGTATCTGTCAAAAGGGACGTACAAAACTATCAAGACTTAACAACATCTTTGGCCGAAAAGAAATGTCAAGACCAAAACTGTATTTTTGTTTTATTAATAGAATTTACCCTGTCCACCATTTATGGTGATCTCTGGGTGCATTCAGAGGAAGCAGCAAGATGAAAGATATGGATATGTGTACAGCTAAGAGTGAAAGGAAAGAAGTAGGACCTACAAACAGTGCCCGTCAACCACCCACCCACCCAACAACCCAAAAGTGTATCATTTAAATAGGGGGGGGGGGGGGACAGAAGAAAAAAACAAAAAAAACAAACACAAAGTCACAAAAATCCTGTGAATTTTGAGGATTTAATTTCCTTCCATGGAGATGATCGTAAAGACGATAACTAGAGGTGGAAAGTATGAACAGCAAAGTGAGACTGGGAAGGATGAAACAGGATGGACAAGCTCCCACAAGTGAATGAAGAAAATATATAAAGTGAAACAAGCATGGAAAATGGTACAATCGAGTGACCAAACAAGATCAAAACATTGTGTGAGACTTTTTTGTTTCTTTGGAATCCATCAGGCTGAATTAGGAAGACATAAAGATGAAGGAAAGACACATGAAAGAAGGAAAGGAAAGAAGCAGCACCACCCACCAACCATCCCCCCCCCCCACTTGTCTGTGCCAGAGGAATAACATCATATCAGACATGAAACTGCTAGGGCTAGATGACAGAGATGCACAAGAAAGTTGGAGCAGCATAGCTGGATAAAGATGCAGGAGGAAGTAGAGGAAGGAGATCATCGTGGACTTCCTGTGTCAATAAGGGAGGAGCATTGTAAGCCTTTTCTATTTCTGAACAGCTAGAAAATAGAAACAAAATTGAGATATCTGTCTTAATTGGATAAAATTACAAAACAGAAAATAGAAGAAAACACAGCAAATCATAACAGTAGAACAAGATTTTGAAAGAAGGGAATGAAAGAGACGCAACTTTAATAAAAAAAATAACAAACATCTGACAACGATAATAAAATGAAAAATCAAGAAAATTACAAAGAGCATGAAGTCTTGACCTATTAATCTGTAGGAAAAAACAAATTGAATTTTTTTTTACAATGTTCTCAAATTTATTTGTATTAATGTCATCTATGTCTTTAGTGTCATCATATTCGTCTTGATGCTCATTACTTTCATGATCGTATCTGGTTACCATTATCATAATCATCATCTCTGTAACAAGAACCTCCACCACTATCATTTTTATCATCAAGATCCTAATTACCATAAACAACATTATGTAACAGCATCCTGAGCTACAGTGATACGCCACCAGCCCCTTACCCCATTGAAAGCAAGTCGGTAGTTCTGAAAGTGTCATAAAACATCTTACCTTGTCAAAATGGCAATGTGGTTGACTTGATTATTACTACAAAATGAAAAAATTGAAACGTATTGTACTGACATATTCTACTTTGAGTAAAGCTGCCATTTTTTATCCTTAACTTGAAAATTTTGATATGCTGTATGTAAAATAGCAACCATACCTAAACATGAATCTGGTCCAATGGATCCTGTCGCCATTGTGTATGTGTCAGGATTACATTCCACACAACTGGTTGAAGCAGTCATCGCTGAGAAGAAATTGAGTGGGCAAAGTTTGCAATTTTCATATCCTGATAGTGAATATTGGCCTGCTGGACATGGATCTGTGATGAAAAGAAACAAGTGAATGAAAAGCGATTTAATCCAATAAAACCTATGCTACATAATATTCTCATTAGATTGATTTCATGTTAGGGAGGGGAGGCACCTTCTGAGGTGATTTTTTTTTTTTTTTTTGCTTTTGAGTTTGGGTTTTTCATTTCAGTATATATGTAAGTAATTGTCAAAATATAGTCATCCTCCATGCTTTGAATTCTTTTGGCGGCCTTGGTTTATGACCAAATTTTGAAGCTCGATCTCTTTAATTATATATGAATCAAATCATTCAAAACCTGTGAAGATCGTTTCTTCTTTTCAATATCTAACAAAAAATGATGCCAGAAAATGTTGATATTTTAGATAGTTATTGTTCGATGAACTGTTGAAAATAACAAATAGCGTATATATGAACACACAAATTCTGAAAAAGTACACAAGATGTCAAAGAAGTCTCACATCAATTCTTTATATTGATAGGAGCAGTATGTGTACCAAATCTTATGTAAATTCGTCGGTAACTAACAGAGGAGATTGAAAAAAAACACCTTTATTTTGGGAAAAACACAAGTAAAGAAAACAAAAGAAAAGAACTAAATCACAAAGCTTCTGTGGGTTGCGCCTCTTGCAGCAGCTCCCTTTCTCTGTCAACAGTCTCTGACATTGTTACTAATGTTTACAAATACACAGACCAGCAACTCTCTGCCCTCCACGTCTTATGTCATTCAGCGCTATGCAGAGTTGTAATGAATCCCAAGAAAGAAATAGGCTACAAGCTCGAGAAAGCCAATGAAAGGTCGGCAAGTCCGCTGTGACTTCCTGTTGTCATGTGTTTTCTAGTTAACCTGTAGCATGAAGGTTCTGAAAGCTGTAATTCTCTCCTTTGCTACACACCAAATTTTTCATTCTCTTCTACTATTCTGGAACTTTGAAACTGGGAAATGTGTTGTCGATAGCCAGACAAATTCAGTGCCATCAGATTGGCTGGTTACTGTCACATAATAAGGGTTTTCAGTGCTATCTTCTCACTCAATTCTCACTCAATTTTAGGGTAATTGGCGGCAAAATTTTAGATTTTGTCCCTACCCTCGCCTACAAAATATTCTGTTACAAAAAATGTATACATCATATGGAAATTTCCTGCCAGAAACTTGTAGGTAATGATCGTTGTACCCGAATATGAAAAAAATCAGAAAAGCGACATTTAGGTCCCAAACTCGCCAATCTCTCCTTAACATCCTTTTATATCTCAAGAACTTGAAGAAAAGCATTTGGAAAAGAATTGAGATGCATAACAATCAACTACATCTTACATTGGCCAGGCACAAGAAAGATTTATATGGCTGTGTGCTACATAATATGTGAATTACAAATACTTACACTTTTGTCTGTCTCATTGATTCTCATTTAAAGGATATCACCCTCTAAAATATCAAATACATTTCATCTTCTGTGAAAGTTTAATTTTAGTTATGAAACGAATCCTGCCATTTTCAATTATTTAGTTGTTACCATGTTTGAGTGACTGATCGAGAAAGAAATCTCAGTGGTCAAGTTTTACAAAATCAAAAGAATGTGTGCAGCCATTGGGGCTACATTCAGATACTACAACAAATACTTTTTTTTATTTTTTTATTAAGAAGGTGAGGGAGAAATCAGAAGAATATCATTTACCCATTAATGTCTGAGGGTAAGAATTGGAAAAAACATTACATGGGTTGTTCATTTCATTATATAACTACATTTCAGCGTTTAGAGAAACTCTCATTTCATAAAACACCTTTTAACAATGGGCATCATTTAAAAAAGGCAATGAACATAAATTTATCACGTTTCCCCAAACCCATTGAAGAAAAAAAAAAAAATAAATGATGGCAATAGAAGAAACAAATTCAAATCAAGTTCAAGACATCAATATTGCAAATCACATACGCTCTCTTGTTCCAATTGAACTTAACAATTTTTTTTATGAAAATATTGAACAGTCAAATTCAAAGATCTGTTTGACTTGTTAAAGGACTAGGGTTTAATTTTAAAATATCATAGTTTAATCATACAGCTTTGTTCCATCGACCAATTTTCAAATAAGCCAAATAATTTACAGCATTGAAATAAGTGGATCAAAAGAATGCACAAACCATAACAAAATGAGATATCTCTTGCTGCCTCTATCCCCTTAGTCGAGCCATTATTTGGACACAAACGACATTCTCGGGCATTTGCCCAGTATCTGTCTTCAGGACATGCCAAACAGTTATCCTTGGCGTATCCTGTGGAACTTTCAAATCCACGAGGACAAATTGCTGTTGAAAAAGGAGAGCAAAAATAAGTCCAGATTATTGTGAAGCAGATTAGTTTTGATTTAAAACGTATCTTTATCTTTTAGACAATTTGCTGTCGATTGGTATCTTTTTTTCTGTGAACATTAAGCATTGGTTTTGGGTTTTTACTACACAGTAGTCACGGCATCAGCATTCTGTTTGTTGACTTAAATGCATCAAGCACGAGTCACTAAACATGCATTTGTAGAAATTAAGTTTGTGGTAAAAGTAAGAGTAGCTGAGTTAATAACCTTTTAACATATTTGTGCAAAAGTCCAATATAATTCTTAAGCTTAAAAGCTCATCAATTTAGAAACCAATTCACAAAATTTTGTATACAACAATAGTCAAACAACGTTGTATCAACATAAATGTGTTACATTTGACATATTTTCACATAGAACCACTCTTGAGTTTTAAACTATGTGGTGTGCTGTCTGTTTGATTGCGATCTAGATTTATATCTATGTTACAGATGCATTACATTATATCTATCCTCCAATTACATTATGTAGTTGGAAGCAAATTTAATGCCAGACATCACATGCCTTTATAGAATGTGGCATCCCACACTATATAATAAGCCAGATCAACATACATTCACTTCCACTGTGAATTCAAAATCATTCTATGCTATTAGATTCAGTTTAACAAGGACATGAAATAACTATTGAGGCCCCACAGGGACAAAAACAAGACCAAACACAAAAAAATAAACAGAAAAAAAAACATTGGACAACAGACGGAATCAAACCTGCAACCTCCATGTTAGCACCAAACACCTTACCATGAAAAGAGAACGTATTAGAAATCTTGTAACTATACTCTTGAACCCTTTAGAATTAATTTAAACCCACAGAACTCAGCATGAAGAATTTACTATTCTTTCAAAAGTTTTGAACCAATCACCTACATTGATAGCATCAGCATGACAGTGATGTCTTATGTAAATAAGAGGAGAATTTAAAAACAATTTAATTAGTCGAAATCTGTTTTGTTCCTTACTCTACTGTGTATACTGGATATAAAATATTGAAAGTAATCTTTGTTTAATCTCAAATGATTCACATTTATGAATTCAACAAGGATTTAGATCTCGATATTTCGGCAGTTAATGTAAGATGCAATTTAATAACATTTTTATGTCTTCCATGATTATAATTTGAGAAGTGCTGCAATGGAAGTAATTAAAAATAGATTCTGAATTGAAACCAAAGGGATTCATTTTTACATCGACCATTGTAAGTGTTTCATTCTGTCTTTTTTTTAAAAACAGAAAACTACTCATAAATGGACTCGAAAAATTTGAAAAATGTTAATTGAAAACACCACATCAGTACATTTTGCAACTATGAAATACATATAGCTAGGAATTTATAAAAACCTCACAAAGATCAGCAAAAAATAAGCATTGGATATAAGCACAACAATTGCCAACCGAAGTACTTATTTTATAATAAGATTATCATTATTATTAATGCTACTGTTATTACTATTATCATCAGCAGCACTTTAATTTACACCTTTTTATGATTAAAAGAAATCCCAATGGCATTTAAGAAGCCCTAATGGTACTTTATAAATTATATTTAAAGATGCCACATACCTTCACAATCCTCAACATTGATAGCAAATTTAGTAACTGATGGAATTATACCACCATCATATGGACATGTCTGACATGTAGTCATTCCAGATGTAGGATTGTAGGACCCTGCATCACACAGGGGGCAACTTGTCCCATTGAAGTAATGGCCAGGGCCGCATGGAACTATCGTAAATAATCTGAAAACGAATTGATCATTAATCAAAGTAACAAAATGAGACCATTAATGATAAAATAGCATATAGCATTATAGGCACACACACGAAAGTAGGATTATACATTTTAAGTTACATATTACAATCACATAGATACCTTCAATGAAATATCAACTTCAAAAACATCAGCTACTGACCTTATATCAACAAAGCGAAATTTGCGCCCTGACAGTAATACCCAATAATTGAGTAAAGTTAAGTCTCTTCAAGACCTATATGGCCCATAGAGCTGGAGCTTATCCCAGTTTCTATAGCGTGAAACAAAAATGTGATAATAACTACCTCCTTGGCAGGAAGCTAGTCTGTCGCAGGTTTTTACTCCTAAGCTGTTGCTGGTATCCAAGGACCATAGATGAGAAACAAGGCTCAATAGGTAAAAACCTCTTTAGAAATTGTAGGAAATGTATTGGAGTACAGTCCCATCTGTCCTTACAACTACCTGACCAGAACCATCACTTGTCTTAACAACCACCGGCATTCGCTCCCTAACATTTTAAAAATATTTTGTCTCCATAGCGACCACCTGTCCAACGTGACCGTGATCATCTAATTTGACCAACCAATCTTGTCATCGACCGACTTGTCCATAACGACCATATCGTCAGCAGTAGTCTTACATTAGTGGCTCTACCCACTTCACTGCTTGATCGACGCTGATGCTGTTGGTCATAATCCCTAACCTCATTATCGTCAGCAGTCAGTGTCTTACAACAATTAAAGCATAGACAGCCAGTCATCAAGGCAAGACTACCAGATGGATGTTCTTGATTTCACAGAGAGTCACCATGTCAGAGAGACATTCAGACAGACTTCTATGCAAACACAGAGCCAGACGAATAGACTGACAGAGAGATTGACAGACAGACAGACAGTCAGACAGACCTTGCAGTTTAGACATTCTATGACCACTACAGTCGACTGCTGATTATAGCAGCTTATTATGAGAAGCTTTCATTATCTTTAAATGAGATAAATTCTATCCATCCATATCTAACCTGCCCTGAAGTGATTTCTTTTGCATGCCACGTTTAATTTGATCAACTGGTCAGTGGCTACAAATAAATTGAGAGAGACAGAGAGAGAGAGAGAGAGAGAGAGAGAGAGAGAGAGAGAGAGAGAGAGAGAGAGAGAGAGAGAGAGAGAGAGAGAGAGAGAGAGAGAGAGAGAGAGAGAGAGAGAGAGAGAGAGAGACAGACAGAGAGACAGACAGACAGACAGACAGAGACAGACAGGCAGATAGACAGACAGACAGACAGAGAGAGAGAGAGAGAGAGAGAGAGAGAGAGAGAGAGAGAGAGAGAGAGAGAGAGAGAGAGAGAGAGAGAGAGAGAGAGAGAGAGAGAGAGAGAGAGAGAGAGAGAGAGAGAGAGAGAGAGAGAGAGAGAGAGAGAGAGAGAGAGAGAGAGAGAGAGAGAGAGAGAGAGAGAGAGAGAGAGAGAGAGAGAGAGAGAGAGAGAGAGAGAGAGAGAGAGAGAGAGAGAGAGAGAGAGAGAGAGAGAGAGAGAGAGAGAGAGAGAGAGAGAGAGAGAGAGAGAGAGAGAGAGAGAGAGAGAGAGAGAGAGAGAGAGAGAGAGAGAGAGAGAGAGAGAGAGAGAGAGAGAGAGAGAGAGAGAGAGAGAGAGAGAGAGAGAGAGAGAGAGAGAGAGAGAGAGAGAGAGAGAGAGAGAGAGAGAGAGAGAGAGAGAGAGAGAGAGAGAGAGAGAGAGAGAGAGAGAGAGAGAGAGAGAGAGAGAGAGAGAGAGAGAGAGAGAGAGAGAGAGAGAGAGAGAGAGAGAGAGAGAGAGAGAGAGAGAGAGAGAGAGAGACTTCGAGCCAGAGAGAGAGAGAGAGAGAGAGAGAGAGAGAGAGAGAGAGAGAGAGAGAGAGAGAGAGAGCCAAAAACTCGGCAGATTGGGACAGATCCACCGAGATATCCCAGGTTCCACTGTATTAATTGAGTTTTTGCCATCAAGATTTTTTCCTTTTTATAATGTCTCACATAATACGTTTTAATATGGTATGAAGACTTGGGAGTCAAGGTTTTGCTTTTAGAATGTACATGAGTAACTGTCAAAATACAGTCATCCTATATCTAGCGTCCTTGGTTGCCATAGAAACGGCCGCCATCTTGGATTTTGAATCTATTGTCCTTAGTTATGTATAAAATCACTCAAAACCTTCAGATCGTCTTTTTCATTCAATATCTAAAGAATGATGTCGGGTTTTTAAATATTTTGGATACTTTTTACCTACAAAAACATTTTTATTACAAAATAAAAATAATTTCTCAAAAAGTTGACAATATAAACAACGTAATTCTATTAACATTGACAAGAGACGACAAACACAATACAATCGTTGGATAAATGGCGAAGGAGATAGAATTTCAGTGTGAAAAAAACCTCGAGAAAAATTTGAGTCTCTGGCATTGTTAAATGTAAAGAGGGTTATAAATCTAGGTCACCATTCCTTAGGCAATTTATTACTCTTTTGACAGTCTCTGGCTGTTGTGAGGGTTATAAATCTTTAGATGTGCACTGTTGTGAAATTCTGACATCAAAATGGCCAGTTTTGTTTTTTCCTCTATATCCTATGCTTGTGCGCATGTTTACATACACATTACGCCTATCACATCACACAGCTATGGGCTGAAGCAACAACGGTGTCGGCAGAAACCAGGTCACCTCGGTGTTGCGACATTTATTGATTCCAACCGCCAATATACGGGTTTTTACTGCCATCTTCTCAATCAGTGTTAGGTAATTTATGTCAAATTTTTTTTTTTTATCTACCATCGCCTACAAAATATTTTGTAAAAAAAAATTTTTAACAAATCATATGGACATTTTTCTGACAAAACACATAAACTTGATAAATAGATAAATGATTGTTCTACCCAAATATGTAAAGAACAGAAAATCAACCTTTGGTCCCTAACTCGCCAGGATCATGAAATACCGACAGTTCAAATCCTAGCAAAGCTAGGTCCGACATTGTACTCTTGGATAAAGATACTTAACACGCATTCTACCCTCTCGACCTAGGTGCAAATGGGCACAAGCACTAACATGGGAGTAAAAACCTGCGTCAGACAAGTGTCCTATCCAGGAGGTAATTATTATCACTTGTTCCACTTCACACTATAGAAACCGGGATAAGCTCTGGCTATATGGGTTGAAACGGCTGTGAAGAAACTTCACAGACACTTATACTTTAAATAAGGTGAGCTTCAGTTGCTAGATACTAGAACTGATTACAGAAAATGAAAACAGGAGGATTCACACACATCATTACATTATCTGTGTTATGCATTGTGACAACTAAAATACATTCAATTCAATTCATTGACTCAATTTTATGTTAACAATTCTAAAAGTAAGAACATGATGTTTGGGAAAATTAATACAGTGGTCACCACCTAAGAGGCCTGTCCTTGGGAGACAACAAAATGCAGTCTCTCAGCCATCTAGTTTCTTAGGCAAATACTGAATACAATGAGGTTGTAGCCGAGATGACCATTCATTATGTAGTGTTTATCAGCCAGACCTTTAGGCCAAGAGGTAAGACTCAAAACAAGAAGGAGGAGGATGTATAATAATAAAGATAGGGAAGAACAAAGCTGTGTAAATTTCTAGAACATTTTTGTCATCTCCTCTGTTCCCATTGATCACAACACCAGGTAGCTGTTGCATCTAACAATATAAGGCCTACCTATTTCAATTTTGATCTAGACCGTCATCAATCCTTCATCAGTCAAGAAAAACATGCTTCTAGTTCATATCAGTTATGGTGGTGCCTGTGATCTGGGCAAGATGTCCAAATGCCAGTGATTGCTCTGCATGTGTTACATGCCTATGTGGACCGTAGATGTCAGTCGTCTCGTTCATCTGGTGGTTGTTTGGCGTCAACATCAAAGAGTTTGACACTGGCTAGGAGCGCCTAGTAGAGATTTTAGTGCTTTCTAGGTCTACAACACGATGTAGATCTACAATGACATGTTCTAGGTATAGAGAAACACGGCATTGCCAATCTGAATTTAAATTTTGTTTTATTGCATGATTTTAGCAGACCATGAAAACCCCAGTCTCTTAGGCAGACTGAAGGTTTTCGGAAACCGCCTTTTAGACATGATAATTAAAGAGGAAAACATATGTTATACCGAAAAAAAACTTAAGGTGGACCAGCCTGTAAGGCGGAGACCACTGTATTTCATAGATGTGTTTTCTACAATTTCTTGGGCATATCGTTTCAAATACAAAAATGAGAATACTAAGCAAAGTACAAATGTCAAGGCAGAATGCTATGACTTACAAAATCAAACGAGTCAGAAATCATTTATGGGGGGGGGGGAGGAATGGGGGGGGGAGAGGAATGGGGGGGGAATGGGTGGTGGTGGTGAAAATAGTGCATGATGATTTTGTTTTTAACGATTGAACTGGGTACTAAAACAATGTTTACCACATCGAGTTTCATCAGTGTTGCTTGGAACATACAAAATTCCATTCATGTCACACTCAAGGCTTCTGACTTCATTTTCTCTTTCATCATCTTCAGCTATAAAAGTCCATGGTGTTCTACACCTGGCAGAATCTTCTTCATAGGTTGGCTGTAATCTCTGTGATCCGTTTTGTAACAGGGTTGACAAACATGAAGACAAATCATCCGCAGGTAAGTTGGTGATCGCAATAGTCATATCTAGTTTGATCTAGAAAATACACAAAAAACAATCTCTCAGTAACAAAAATAATCATGATACCCTTTCTCAATTATGATACCCTCGAATCTCAATTTCTGCCTGTCTACCTGCTTGCATGCCTGCCTGTCTGTCTATCACTGTCTTTGTTCTTGCTTCACCCGTTCACATAATTTACAAGCCTCTCTCACTCTACATTCCCACAATACAGCTGTCCAATGATAGTAAGGAAGGCAGGTGGCTTGTACAGTTCAAGTTTCAACAATGATTTTTTATTAATAGTATATATTCAAATGTCTCACTGTCTGTATCAAACTGTTCAATTTCTTACTGTCGACTTAACAATACCATACCATCTCCTGACAATTTTCAAACATATATCTCACAACCAGATGCACACAGCAAGAAGAGAGTGAGCAAGTCAAAAACATATTATATACAGTAGATCAGAAGGAAATGTGGGGGTGTCATGAGTCCAAACTGATTGGCTCAAAAAGACAAAACTACATTCTTGCTCACAACAGTTTCATGGCAATGAAAGTGGGGATTGAGTTTAAATTGATTGGTTCAAAAAGATAATACAATATTCTTAGCTTGCAACAATTCCATGGCAACGAAAGCTGATGGCTCAAAACAACATAACAACATTCTTCGCTAACAACAATGTCATGAGGAGGACAGCGAGGGGGTTGGGGAAGAGTCCAAAATGATGGGCTCAAAATTATCAAAATACACAATAAAAGAGGTGAGTGTAGGAGGGGAGAAGCAGACAGTGTAGGCGGACAAATACACTCAAACCCACTCAATATAAAACTGAAAAACTGCTCACACATGTCCCCATGTCCTTCTTCTTCTGTCTCTGTTTGTCTATATGTGTCTGTTTGTCTATCTGTCCGTCTGTCTGTCTCTTTCCCCAGTTGTTTGTCTTTCTTTCTCTCTCTCTCTCTCTCTCTCTCTCTCTCTCTCTCTCTCTCTCTCTCTCTCTCCCTCCCTCCCCTCCCTCCCTCCCTCTCTCCCTCCCTCTCTCTCTCTCTCTCTCTCTCTCTCTCTCTCTCTCTCTCTCTCTCTCTCTCTCTCTCTCTCTCTCTCTCTCTCTCTCTCTCTCTCTCTCTCTCTCTCTTTCTTTCTTTATCTCATTTCACTTTCCTCCTCTCATTTCTTTCCCCAGTTGTTTTCTTTCTTTGCTCCCATCCTTTCAACTTAGCACCTGTCGAACAGCTTTCATACATTAGAGCCTTTATAAGAAGAATTCATTAAAAGACATTCTAACTACTAGCTATTGTGTTCCATTTTTCCCCACTTACTGTTTCAGGGCTGTTATCCTTAAAATTAATTGTTGTCAGTGAAAAATTTGCAGATCCACATACACCAGATAGACCATTTATCAAGCGGTAATCTGTGTTGTAAAGTTTCTCACACATGACACGTCATCAAACTTCGTGGGGAGGAGTAAGTGACTTGACGCTTGAAGTATTTCAGTTATACGCACTGATTGAATGGGGGAAAGTTTCTGCGGAATAATAAAGAGCAATGAATTGCACTCTGAGAAACACAAATGCCTGGTGATAAATAACTGAAACAAAGTAGTGCTACTTATGCAAGTTAAATACTGTTGTCATTAATGACCTAACTAAAGACAAAAGTTGAAGTATTTCTGCTTTCTTCCTGGTTAAAATCCATTGCACAATATGCTCCTACTACGTTGCCACACAGAGTAAACAAGATGGGATATATATGTCATTTTCAAATCATATGTAACAACCAAAAGCAAAACTAGATAACACTTACACAAAACGACATATAACTGCAAATTTGAGACAGGAAAACTGTGGTGAGCATAATATAGTTTTATGTACAGATATCCATTTTTGTTGATTCAAGAAGACTTGTGAGGCGTTGTAGCTAAACCGTAGTGTTGTGAGCTTGTACACTGATTCAAACCCCACGGCTGACACAAGCAGGGTTTTTTTTCACAACATTGTGCTCTAAGGAAAGGTACTTTACTCTAGTTTCCTCACTTGACTCAGGTGTGAATGACTACCCAGCTATAAGTGGAGAAAGATCTTGTGTGTTAGTACCAAGCAGCCCAACAGGCTACTGTAGTGTATGCTCCCGCAGGGACTTTAGAATGACATTGCATTAAATGGCCTGCAAAGGGAGAAATGATGTATAGTCAGTGAGCCTGCACTTGTACAGGGATATAGACTTTACATCCATCTTTTATCCTTATTTTTTTGTAGCAAAGATTAAGATGAGGTGCAGGCCCTGAAGCTGATTTTCTTTAGTTTAAAAGATAGCATTTTAAAACGTTTATTTTCCTTTTTCCAAATTCCCCATGCACAAAACAAAGGAATGTATTGTGAAAGAGTGTGTTTTGTCTTCTGGTTGCCATGGCAACACCACATTTTTTGTTGATTATTTCAAATCACATAGGCTTTCCTGTTTTTTAATGAATTTAGCTGAAACTTAGCAACCGTATAATTCAACCCAAAATCTGACTTTTGATAAATTCAATAAGAATGATCTTATGACTTTTTGAGAAGTGTATATAGCAAATTTTTATTTTTTGCAACTAAAATCACCAAACATATTTTCTTCAAAATTTAGAGAGATATCAAAAATCGCTCCAAGGTGAAATTTTGTATTCCCACAAAGAAACTATATAGATTTACAAAAAAACAATCTGATCTTATGAATTAAAAACTAATTCTCAAAGTACTGTAAAAAAAACATATCGAGAACATCGAGTTTGAAGTGTATAGATGATGAAAATAGACCGAAACTTGATCTAATAGCCTGAACAATTTCTTACTTGCCTGAGGTATGACTAGGGTATAGGTATGTATTCATTGATATTTGTTACTAAGACTGCAAAGTGTCACTGTCATGTTGATTTTCAGGAATTCTTAACAAATTTTGCTGACATCTCATTACCCTATGTTATCATTAAAAACCAATTCAACAATAGGTGATCTGCCAAAACATCTCAGAACGAATATATTGAGCTGATGTCACCATTAACAGGCGAAAATCCCCCCCCCCCCCATATCAGACATCATTTCACTCATTTCTTGTTATTAGTTTACAAAAATTCCATGTTATCTACATCCCATTACTAACTAGACAAGAGTTCAGAGGTCAAAACAATCTTTTTTGTTTCCATTTACTTTCTAAATAGAAGTGGCACCTTCAAAACAATCTGGGTAACTTGTGTTACATCTGAGCTCAATGAGTGTCATACATTTATCACCTTTATTGCATTGGTTTGGATTACTAAAATATAAGAGTCATGTACTATTGGGAGAAGAATGGAAAAGACAGAAAACTGTTTTGAAAGGGGTCCACCTGTTGATTCATAAACTATCTCTATAATCAGAACACAATGAAGAAAACATAAAATGGAAATCAAAGGCCTAAGATATACATGCCAAAAGACATAAGCCATCACTTACTGTGACAATTGAAGAAGCTAGGCAGGGTGACCACCTCTCTCTAAATTACAAGTACCAGTATAAGAGAACATAAAATGGAAATCAAAGGCCTAAGATATACATGCCAAAAGACATAAGCCATCACTTACCGTGACAATTGAAGAAGCTAGGCTGGGGTGACCACCCTCTCTCCATATTACAAGTACCAGTGTAAGAAACGTTGAAATTAGGAAGTACATATCCTTCATCACAATGGATTTCACACGAGTAAATGTCACCATCATGTGTACAATTTCTGATGTTACCATTTCTGACATTTGCAATGGTTTCATTGGAACACATGGGATCTAGCAGGACAAAGGGGAAAATATTGATTTCAGCAATGCATCAATCCTACAATTATAATCCTAAAAAAAAATCATGGGGTTGACTTGTGTTTCTTTGTCTAATCACAAATGTCATGAGCTCAAAAAATGCTCAAGAGCCACTTCAGCGACTTTTCATATAAAATTTGTTCTTGTGAGACAGGGGCTTTATTATGCATCACCCCTTGACACAAATGAGAAAATATACTTGAATTGGGCAGACAAGGACAGCGTCAACAGACATGAGATTATGATCTGTCTATAAGCAATATATGTAAACAAGCTAACTAAAGAGATGAAAAGGGCTTTAAGTGAAATGACCAGCTTCAAAACAATTTGTGTAATGGGATACACTTTATGCAGAGATTCAGTCCATTATCTTTTAATATTTTCTTTGATAATGTATGAGTTTTCAGCTTGTTTGTTCATTATTTGGACTGTTTCGTTTTCTTTATCCCCATCCACTCCTTTTTTTTTTTTACTGTCAGTTCAGGGAATCTTTAACGTAAACAATACATGTTAAGACATCTATGGAATTGTTCTCCTTAGACTGTATGCTACATTTAGCTTATCTGGGATCAAGAGGTTATTTTTAAGATGAAAAAATAGAGAGAGAGAAATTAGATAAGTATACATTTAGTGTCCAAGAATATATATTCTCAACTTTGACCTCCTTCATCCACATTTTTCAATTCAATTTTAGATATTGAGAAAGAAAACTAAAAACAAGAAAAAATAAATGAGACGAATACAAAATTAAATCATTTTAGATCTAATTCTTCCCTGAACTTAATGTACATCAAGTATAAATGAAACCATAGGAAAGATTGTCTCAAATCAATTCTGTAGACCATTATGACTTCAAACCATTTGCATATAAAACAAACGAAACCCACCAAGTAGTTTGTTTCCATCTGAAACAGCCCACTTGTAATCTGACAACAGATGAGGGGATCCTTAAGTAACCTGATTATTTTATCATTACCTTTAGTTAAAGTGATAATAGTTTATTTGAGAATGAAAAAAACTACCAGACTTTTATTGACATTTTCTTAACAGGTATTAGTTTCCAAAATAATTTTTTTAATCTAAAAATCTCCTTACAATGTGAATGTCGCAATTTCATTGGATATCCTAAGGCTTAATTTTTCTCTTTTCAATTAAAGAAACATAATGTTTTTCATTCTGTTTTCTTACATGCTACTTGAATAATGGCTCCACACTCTTTCTGTAATCCATTTTGCTTTGTGACCGAGGCTCTCAGTGCAACAATTGAGCCTGGCAAATCATTAATGACACCAAAAGGGGAAAGCCACGACATCCAAACCATCAGACGATTGGACAATGGCCCATTGTCGATAGAGTCTCCTTGACTGATCGATACAAGCTCCTGACACTGCAAATTTGGGGGTGTCACATCTGGAGAATACAATGTTTAAAAATATGACATACAAAAACACAAAATAAAGTTGTATACATATATAACTTGTTTTTACATATAATAGTATTGTAACATATATATGCTAGTCTATCCTTTTATGCTAGATTATAATCGACTGAACATGAACTTGATTTTACCCATCCACAATTAAGCTGACTGAACATAAACTTGATTTTACCCACATCCAAAACTAAGATGACTGAATATGAAATTGATTTTCCACATCCACAACTAAGCTGACTGAATATGAACTTGATTTTACCCACATCCACAATTAAGCTGACTGAACATGAACTTGATTTTACCCACATCCACAATTAAGCTGACTGAACATGAACTTGATTTTTCCACATCCACAACTAAGCTGACTGAATATGAACTTGATTTTACCCACATCCACAACTAAGCTGACTGAACATGAACTTTATTTTACTTGCTCACATCCGCAACTAAGCTGACTGAACATGAACTTGATTTTACATCCACAACTAAGCTGATTGAACATAAATTTGATTTTACTCACATCCACAACTAAGCTGACTGAACATGAACTTGATTTTACCCACATCCACAACTAAGGTGACTGAACATGAACTACGATAAAGTCAAGCTTTTCCGTTCTTAGATTTTCATTTTCCACAGGGTTGAGAGGAATAGGCGAACAGTCCTCCTATGTTTCCATGTTCAGGTTTAATCAATTAACATTTCAACAAAGAATTCTATGAAGATCAAAACAAATATTGACAGACATATAAACATATACTTTCACTTTATTTTTGAGAGAGAGAGAGGAGAAAGAGAGAGAGAGAGAGAGAGAGAGAGAGAGAGAGAGAGAGAGAGAGAGAGAGAGAGAGAGAGAGAGAGAGAGAGAGAGAAAGAGAGAGAGAGAGAAAGAGAAGAGAAAGAGAAAGAAAGAGAAAGAGAGACAGACAGACAGACATACACACAGACACACACACAGACATACAGACAGCCATCTTATATCATTGAAAAGTTTGTAGCGTCCTTAGTTGTCATAGAAATGGCTGCCATCTTGAATTTTGACTCAATTTTCAAAATCTATCTCCTCCTTAGTTGTGAATAAAATCACTCAAAACCTTGCAGATCGTCTATTCCATTCACTATCTAAAGAGTGACGTCATGTTTTTTCGATATTTTGGATAGCTTTTTTAATGAATTTTTTTAAATACTATATATCGTGAATGTACAAAAACGGCATTTTATTACAACAAAAAATTCTCGAAAAGTTTATAATATATAAAAAAACGATTCTATGAATATTGACAAGAGGTACCTGTGTGCCAAATATAATACAAATCGTTCAGTAAATGGTGGAGGAGATAGAATTTTAGTGTGGAAAAACTACATTTCGAGAAACATGGAAGTGAAAACATCAAAAGAAAATAACACAGAACAAACACTTCAGACGGGTTTCTCTTGTTGTAGCAGCCGCCTTACTCTTTCCACAATCTCTGGCATTGTTATTTATGTAAATAGGATTATAAATCTAGGTTTAGATGTGCACTGTTGGGAAAACAGACGTCAAAATGACACTTTTTTCTCTTTTTCCCCTCTATATCCTATGCTTGTGCGCGTGTTTACATACACTGATACGCAACGCCTCTTATATCACACAACAATGGGAGACACGTATAATGGTGTCGGCAAAATGAGGTCAAGTCGTGTGTTGCCACATTTGGCAATTAACCGCCAATATACGGGTTTTTACTACCATTTTCTCAGTCAGTGTTAGGATAATTTACGTCAAAATTTTGATTGTTTTTACCTATCCTCGCCAACAAAATATTTGGTAAAAAACATAAACTGGTAGATAAATGATTGTTCTACCCGATTATACAAAGAACAGAAAACCAACCTTTTGGTCCAAAACTCACCAGTCCAGGTGCGTGCCCCACCCCCCCCCTCCCCTCTTAAGGGAACCACAAGGCAAGGAACATATAATGACTAAGTTAACAAGGAAAACAACCCTGTTATAGGACATATCAATCATTTTTGAATCCTAACAAAGAAGGCTAGGTAACTGAATTGGTTGACATAGTATTAAAAATTATATAATTGACTTAGAATTGATTATGTAACATAGAATCAGATTTTTATGAAACTGTTAAAAGAATAAGAGGGCTTCTACAACAAGGGAAACCCATCTGAAGCATTTGTTTTATGTTATTTTCTTTTGATTTTTTTTACTTGCATTTTTCTCGAAATGTATTTTTTTTACACTAAAATTCTATCTATCCGCCATTTCCTGAACTATTTGTATTATATTTGGCACAAAGGTTCTCTTGTCAATATTAATAGGATAACGTCGTTTTTTTAAAATATATTCTAAATTTTTTGAGAAATTATTATTTTTTGTAATAAAAATGACGTTTTTTTGTACATTCACGATATAAAATATTTTCAAAAATTCATTAAAACAAACTATCCAAAAATATCAAGAAAAACCTGATGTCACTCTCTATATATTGAATGGAAAAGACGATCTGCACAGGTTTTGAGTGATTTTATTCATAACAAGGGAGGAGATAGATTTTGATAATTGGGTCAAAATCCAAGATGGTGGCCGTTTCTATAGCGACCAAGGGACGCTACAAACTTTTCAATGATATAGGATAACTGTATTTTGACAGTTATTCATGTACATACTAAAAGCAAAAACCTTAACTCAAAAGCAAAAAAAAATCACTTCAGGTATGGCTTGATGCGTAATTCCACACCTTCCGAATGGATGTCTGATGAGTTTGGCTTATGGTTGTCTTGAGCCAGCATTTGCGACATCATAGACATATCATAAAATGTATAGCACTTAAGTGAAGCACTAATGAAGGTGTAAAAATTGATGTTTTTGCTAACACGGAAACTAAATTTGGATAACAAGTGCGTGTTCGAATAAATAATTATGGAGGAAATGGTGATAATAATCAATGCAAGCCCGCAAAAAAATGTCTCGATTAATATGGACCGTTCCCATTTAGAGAGGTAAAATACGTTGAAAACATTTTTGTTCTCTGGGATTTCTTCCTGATTGGCCAGGTTCCCGATTACAGAGGTTCCATTGTATAGTGTAAAATTAATTCTTTTGAGAAACGTATTTCTGAACTTCAGAAAAATCATGGACAATCGTTATCATTATGACTAACTAAATGTATAATAATGAAAATAGATGACGTTATTTTTCAGCTAGACATGCATTCGAAGTCCCAAAGGTAAGAAGAAAACGTAAAATGGAAATGAGAAACATTTTACCTTGCAACTGAATCAAAACAATACAGTTGACTTGATGGTTACCATCAGTAGTCGTGAAAAGTCAGTGTTAAATTTCCTGACACAATTAATGGTCTACTTTCTGGAATTATTACAACATAATCTGAATTATCAGTAGCCGTAGGCATCAAATCTGGCACCGCATCATAGAGTGTCAACAATCTGAGCTTCTGGGCAATTTATTTGTGGGGGTCAGATCTAAAAATAAAGGAGATGAAACAGTTAAATCATAATCAACAATTTGGTAGGTCAAAGCAGGTTCACAGACTGACTGTCTTAGAAGTAACAATACTAGCTATTAATATGATATTCTTTATCTCTCAAAAATCCTCAAGTGAATGCAATTTCCCTTTAAAGAGATAAAATTCAAATTTTTCATGCAGTGAAGAATAATACATGTACAAGTATAAATAGAGAGGCTGAAGTGGAATGAAAGTAGTGTAATGTCTGTACAGCTACAACATCAGTACAGTTGGTAACTTCTGTTTGATGTGTCTTAAAAATTCTCTTTATTTCAATAAAAATTCTCATTATTTCAATAAAAATTCTCTTTATTTCAAGAAAGGTTCTCAGTTCAATAAAAATAGTTGTTTGTTCCACACAAAAACTAACAAGAATCTGATGGTGGTCGCGGCTCCTCAAATGAACAATTTTTATCTTAATGTGTCACAGAGATAGAAGATGTTGAACAGCGATAACAACCTCAAATCAAACTTTTTTTTTTTTAACAAAATGCGACATATATATATATGTTCTTCACAAAACACGATATATCCAGAAAATATGAAAGCAACACTCCTTGAATAAGAAAAAAAAGAAAACAGAAATTTTTTTTTATCGAATCAACCATCAAACATGTTCATGGTGGCAATAAACGATGATGATGGAAACAAATGCAGAAAAAAAAGGAAAAAAACAAAGATTCAAATTGACAAAAAATTTGGCTGTGGGCATGGCCGGATATTCATCATTTGACGAGTTCTGATAGGCTGAGAATGCACGTATCACGTTTTGTGACAAACAGTCATTGGCGATATCACGTTTTGTGGGGAAAAAAATGTTTATTGTCAGATTTCAAAATAAAATATCACAGGGGCATTAACTTTTTTTTTTTTATCACCGCCACAAAGGGCAGGGTTACTTAAAAAAAACAACAAACAAACAAACAATATACTTTTTTTCAATGTTGGGTAATATCTTTATTTTTGTGATGGAACCCATCATATTTCTACACAACAACTCCTTTAGCCTTAGCCAATACCAATTCAATGAGATGAGAATGAAAATGATTAGGCGCAAACAAAGGCAAGCGTCCATTGCCGTACATTAACACATCAATCATAAACGTCCTTGTTTTCTTTTGCCTCTTAACAAGTGAAAGGAATTAAGGCTTTAAGCTGGTCTCTCGAAAATTTATGTGGTCTTTTCTCAGCCATTCACAAATGACTGGTTTTGAATTTGCAGTTGTTGGTATTTTGTCAACTGGACTGACAAAGTTATGATAAGAGGCATTATCCATCACAAGGCAAGATGGTCTATCCAAAGCAGGCAATACCTTTGTATCTATCCATTGTCTGAAGATTTCTCCATTCATCTTGGCGTGAAAGCCTCTGTTATCATGGTGTTTGGTATCAAAAAGAAGGGTAGCATCCGGAATTAAGAGCACTCAGTACAAAATTGATATTACACCACTGACTTATAGGGTGATTTTGTGATATTACACACGCTACCCACAACAGGAAGCAGTGTTTTCATGCAACAATGATGACCTTCTTATTCCATTCAATGAAAGCAAAAATAAACATGGAGCATTTTCTAAAGTAAACAACCTTTTAAAATTTGCGCAAATGACATTCTTGAAAATCAGTGTATCTAATATTTTACAAATGATTATTAAGTGAAAATTAAATCTAGTGATTGCTCAAGATAGAATATACTTCTTTCTCTCTTTATAAGTTCCCATTCCCATTATATCCGAAATGATCTTTCTCCAGGCTGCCGCCCTGTCCTAGCATTTTCTGTTTCCTTCTGTGAAAGTTAAATTTCTTTGCTTTAATGCCTCTTTTAGATTTTCTTCCCACTTCTCTGAGGTCTGCCTTTTGGTCTTTTACTTTGCGTTTTTAGCATTGTATACTGATTTAGCTATTCTATTGTCATTTATTCTGTTTACATGCCCAAACAATCTCTGAGTTGATTTATTTCTATCTTAGTTTTGATGCCATCTGCTTTGATTTGTTGTCTTCTTATTGTGTGTCTGAAGTATAAAATTGTTCAGGAATATATCAATTCCCATGCCAATTATGAGACTACTTTCATTATGTGTTTAAAAGAAATTTGAGAGCCCAGTCGAAAAAATACTGATTTACTTGGACTATAGTTCTTATTTTAAAATATATTTACACAAGCAAATGACATTTTAGAGTGGACAGGTTTTCAAGGAGGAAATCTACATTTGAAAAAAACTATTTAATTATTTTCTATTGTGAACAGCTTGCTTTCTTGTTTCAAAAAACACATTTATTTTAGTTCAAATGTAGCAATGTAAAAATCAACATTGCTTAATGTAAACATACTGGTCATCATTGTCATCATCAATGCCATTCAACTCTGGTAGTGTATAGGTCACATACAAGCCACTACTTGGTTTTCTTAACGTGTGTCCTATCTATCGCAACTTAGACTGTCTTAAAACTCTTACTTCAAATTTGTTTTTGTCCACTGCGACGGCCACTGTGGTCCACTTCAGCACCCTTATGACGGACCATTTAGAGTCATTACACCTGGTGAAGAAACCTTCTCCTTTCGCATGGGAGAAAGATAAGAAATGTCTCTACTGACTGCTTAAAACCAGCGCACCTGGATTTAACTCAACCTGTGACAACTGCCCGGCCTCCACTTCAGGACGACCTCCAGCGTCACACGAAACTTCTTCCCCTGGACAGTGGTCAAGAGTTCAATGCCCAAACCAAATCATTTCATCAACAAACTTTCACTTCCAGATCAGGACGAATCATTCGTCCTCCATCTCGTTTTTGCTGACCACAGTGCCACAGTGTGGGGGGGCTGTGTAGCGGCTAGGCTAACACACTACACAGAACCAAGATGACACTTGGCTTGGTAACAGTAGACACAGTACAGCGAGTCTTCCTCTTTTTCTGATGACTAACCATGGAACAACACACTTAGTATTAACACGTCTAACATTAATGTATTTCTCTCTGAAACTTATCAGCAATGTTTGAATTCGTCCTTTATTTTTGCTGTGTAAATGTGTCTAAATGTTAGCTGATTACTACTACAACGTGCAGCACCCACTAATATTTCTGTGTCTGCCTTAGGGGCTTTCCAGTGGTATGTGGTTGTGTCTTGCAACCTAGTCTGTCTTGAGCACTTTTATTGTTGCCACTATTTCCTCATTTGTGGGTGGCTCCACACTTTGGAAGATCCTTTCTAGTTGAAAGGATTTCTAGATGATTGTTTGGAGATGGTCTGTTCAGGAGTTGGTTAAAGTGCACATGCCATCGAATTAATTGTCCTGCTGGGACGAAGATAGAATTGGCAATGAAGCCTAAATCATCCTTGACTATTCATCCAATGCAAGGAATTGGAAATGTTATGTTAAATAAGGTAAATTTAAAAAATGTATTCTTAAGCATGTGGAATAAGCAAGATAAAGGTTCTTAATGGCACTATATTTTATTCTTATGTCTTAAACAATTCACTAACCCTGGCATATTGATGGCGCATGACTCCAAGTTGCAGTTCCATTTGCATATTCACAAATAGAATAAGATTCATTCAAGCTCAATGCTGCATTTATGCATTCGTAGATTATCTCAGCACCAACGTCAAAGCCACCAGGAGCAGAAAATCGTGTGCCTGCGTAAAATCCTGGGTCTTTACATCGAGGCCCTATGGAGCAAAAGCAAATACAACATATTTTGGAAAATGTAAATATAATAAGAAGGGAAAAGAGGCTCTTAATTTTTTTTTATATAGATCTAGAAAATTACAACAATGTATCATACAAAAATGTGAAAATGAAGCTGAATAATTCCCATTTCTGTTGCTCTCATTTCATAATTTGTCCAGTCTCACACCGATAATCCATTAAGAGTAGCTGTATGTCAGCCTAGTGTGTGTGTGTGTGTGTGTGTGTGTGTGTGTGTGTGTGTGTGTGTGTGTGTGTGTGACACATCTAGATCTTAACCAACTACTCTCAACTAGTCCTGGCTATCTCAGCTCTGGTCACCCTTAACCCTCCCCTTCCCTCCCTGACTCGATTGGTCTGCCAGGCAAACAGTCTGATCGTATCTCTCTTTGATCACGATGAGAAACTCTGAGAACGGTCATGTGTCACTTTTACCTATGGAAATCGTACTCTGTATGACACGTGTGTCAACCAATTTTTTTTAAAACGTTGTTGCCGAATGTCTTCACCATCACCAACCCTTGTTGTAGTCTTGAGTAAGAGAAGACTGTTACAGATCTATGAGAAGGCCTATTGGGTCTTGTCCTCAAACCATTGAATAACAAACAAACCCCAAACAATAACAAACAACAGCAAAAAAAACAAGAGTTTACATGTTTTTCCAAACAAGAATGGCAATGTAAATACACAGAAATGGGTCATGGTCTTTGATTTAGTCAAAACGCACAATTTTGTTGTCACCTGTGGGCCATGCATTTTGGCGGAGACTAATGTACTTGGCTTATTAATAGGTTTCACATCTAAATGTCATAAATTATAAAGTTACCGGTTTTTTAATCAATAATACAGCACAAAAACATGAACAAGCCATTAGGCCAAGGCGACCCTGTGCGTTGACATAAGAATCGTCAAGGCAAAGTGAATCGCAAAACATACAGTGTGTAGTGAAATGGGTAGCTCCACACGGGTTAAGGTTGTATCTCAGCCTACTGATAAATAGCCAATAAGAATGGCTGTATCTCAGCTTATTTCTCATTATCCATTAAGAATGGATGTATTGTGATGTATTCAGATTACATAATTAGGAAATTAAGACACAAATCAGACTTTGAATGTGTGGTTGAAGAGGAAAAGGAAGTTACCTTTTTATTTGTTCTGGCGGTGTATATGAACATTCGCATTACTTCATACAATTATTCATTCACTTAATTATCTTCATGAGATATACCACAATATCCCCTTTCTTTGTAAAAAAAAATAAATGATCATAGTAATGGACATTTTTTTGGGGGTTTTTTTGTTACAACATCATAAATTCAAAAACATGGAGTCTTGTGATCCAGCGAGTGAATTGAATGATCAAGTGTTATTTTGTGTTTCTATCTTTGACGCATGGAAGTTCAATTTTCATATTTCAGATAGTTCCCACTCAGTGTAATGCATACGATTCTAAAGTAAGATTGCTGTAAGAGCATTATGAAATTAGTGTCTACAGTTGACCTAGTGTGTGTGAAAATGTGACAGTGACCGCTGCACAGCCCAATAATCAAATATGCCTATTCAGTGTATTTGGTGGGCAATCGAACAACGCGGCCACTACGAGTAGTGTATGTGGTGCTTTTGTTGCTCCCAGTTTGTCGATAAGGGAGCGAAGGCAAATGAGATGACTCTGCCTTTTTAGGTGGTGAACATGAGAGCTCAACCGGTGGTCTTGGAGTATCTTCACCAAGCAGGCCACCTTCAGTAGTTTCTGAACGTTGAAATGATTCATTTGGAGCAGCGGAAATTCTTGTTGCTACGGTATCAAAAACCGGTGATTTGTTCATAGGAACTCTAGTGTGTACAATCTGATCCACATGACGACGCCAGTATACTACGGGGCTGATTTCTACCTGGTAGGTGAGTGGTCCTGTTGGTGAATGTATGGTGGCATGTTGCCAGAGTTGATCTTTGCGATAGTCTCGCACTAAGACGGAGTCGCCTACTTTGGAGGTGCGGAGATTAGCCTGCGATTTGTTGTTGACCTGAGTTTGTTGGTTATGATTAACTGTAGAGGTCACATCTGGACGAATCATATCTAAGTGTGATCGTATGGTACCACCAAACATTAAGCAGGCAGGGCTCTCATTCATTGTTGAGTGCGGGGCATTCCTGTAGGCGAGAAGAAACCTAGCCAGTTTCATTTGGATAGTGCCCGTATCACCCTTTGAAGACTTTAACGCATTTTTGAAAGACTGAACAGCTCTTTCTGCCAGGCCATTTGTAGCGGGGTGGTATGGCGAGCTGAAAATGTGCCTTATTCCATTATTCTTTGTAAATTGCTTGAATTCATTTGACGTAAATTGGGCTCCGTTGTTGCTGACTAGTTGTTGAGGCAGTTCAAATCTTGCAAACATGTTGCTTAGAATGTTGATAGTGGACAAGGAAGTTGATATTTGTGCTGGAATAACTTCCATCCACTTAGAGTGTGCGGCGACGACAACAAGAAACATTGATCCCATAAAGGGTCCGGCATAATCAACATGAATGCGCTGCCATGGTTTGTCTGGCCAGTGCCAGGGATGAAGAGGAGATGATGGTGGGTTAGGTTAAGCATTTGCACATCCCGAACAACCTTTGGTTATGTTTTCAATGTCCTTATCTAAGGATGGCCACCAAAAATATTTCCTCGCTAAATTTTTCATTTTCACTACACCGAGAAGACCCATGTGTAGTGTGGTCAAAACATTTGTGTGGAGTTTATTGGGAGGAATGACTCGATACCCCAAAGGAGGCAATTCTGTTGTACAGAAAGCTCATGTCTTTTGCTTGCAAATGGGCGCAGCTCTGGAGATACCTCATTTGGCCAGATATCGCTTTGAACGTAATGAATAATCTTTGATATCAATATTTCATTGCGCGATTCTCGGCTAATTGTGTTGACGTTGAATGGAAGGGCATTGATGATTTCTGTGAAGAATATGTCATTTGCCTTGTCTAGTTCTTCGGAGATGACTGTTGTAGGTAGGGGTAGTCTTGACAGTCCATCGGCATTCGCGTTTGCTTTTGAAGAGCGGTATTGAATATCATAGTCAAAACCTGCCAAAAAGATTGCGTACCGTTGTTGTCGTGCAGCTGGCATTGGTGGAATTCCTTTTGCAGGGTTGAAAATATATTTGAGAGGCTGATGATCAGTAATGAGCGTGAAGCGTTTACAACATAAATAATTGAAGAATTTCTTCACAGCCCAAACAATTGACAGTGCCTCTTTGTCCAGTTGAGAATAATTCTGTTCCGCCTTGTTAAGTGTCCGTGAGGCATATGCGATCGGTGGCTCTTCCCCATTGGCTATGTGTGACAGAACAGCTCCGATTCCATATGGTGATGCATCTGTGGCGAGTCTCATAGGAAGATGTGGATCATATCTTATCAAGACTTCATCCGATATGATCAATTCTTTGATTCTGTCAAAGGAATCTTGACAGTCGTTAGACCATGAATAGCATTTGGCATCTTGTAACAGATTGTACAGAGGTTTAGCCACTGACGCAATGTTGTTGAGCCATTTATGGTAGTAGTTTACAAGTCCAAGGAATGATCTAAGTTGAGATTTGTTCTGAGGTATAGGGGCGTCTTTAACAGCATTTATCTTTTCTTCTGTCTTATGCAGACCATTGGCTGTGACCTTTATACCACAAAAGATGACCTCTGGTTGAAAGAACTTGCATTTCTTCAGGTTTGCTTTCAAGCCATAGTCTTGCAGTCTTTGGAGTACCTTTTCAATATTTGTTTGATGCTCTTCTTTTGAGTTTCCAGTGATGATCATGTCGTCATGATTACATTGACTCCGGGGATACCTTGGAGAATAATATCCATTGTTTTCTGCCAGATTGCTGGAGAGGAGGTTATACCAAACGGTCGTTCTGTTATAACAGTAAAGTCCTTTACTGGTGTTAATTGCTGTTATTTCCTTAGAATGATCGTCAAGAGGAAGCTGTAAATATGCTTGACGCAGATCTATGTTGGAAAAAGTTTTGCCTTGTTCCAAATTCGCTAGCATATCTTCCAATCGTGGTAAGGTGTGATATTCAACATTCAATGCTGGGTTTTCCGTTATTTTAAAATCTCCGCAGATTCTGACATCTCCGTTACTTTTCAATACTGGAACAATCGGGTTGCCCATTCACTAGATTGAAGTTTTGATATTATTCCTTGTTTCTCCAGAAGGTCCAGTTCTTCTCTACTTTGGCTTTCTAGGCATAAGGGATGGGTCTTGCCTTGCAGAATTTTGGATGTGTCCCGTCTTTGATACTAAAGGTACCACATAGTCCCTTGACCGTGCCCATTCCTTCAGAGAAGACGCCTGAGAACTTTGATATTAGACGTTTGATGTCTGTGTTACTTGTCTGGATTTGATGAATATTGTGCCAGTTGAGTTTGAACACAGATTGCCAATTCCTTCCAAATATTGGATTGCTTCCTTTCTGAGGATGAGGAGTGGTAGTATTTCCTCTTGGCCATTCTTGTGTACATTTACCATGACTTGACCCATGGGTTGAATGATTTCATTTGTGAATGTACGCAGTCTCATGTTGGTCATGGACAGGTATGGTTCTTTCTTGAAGGTCTTTCGGTAGTCTTCAATTGTCATGACTGATATTGCAAAACCTGTATCGAGTTCCATTTTTGTGGCAATGTTGTCAATTTCTAATTGACCATTATCTTTGGAGTCTTATGTTGAATTTGGAATATCTCAAAGGTAAAAGAGTCGGTTTGTTCTAGATCCAACTCATGAACATTTTTTGATACAGATCTTGGCTTAGATCGGTAACCCGAATTCCGTTTGAATTGCTCGCTTGCTTGAGTGGATCTGCATACGGACTGTATGTGTCCTTGTGGCACTTCTTGCAACTTGCTTCTCTCCAGAAACATTGTGTCCTCCTGTGGTTATTTTTACCACAGGATTGGCATGGCGGGTAGTGTGTCTGTTTTGGCTTTCTCTTGCGGTGCTGTCGTTATCTTATGAACGGCTGAACCACCGTGAATTTCAGCCGCGCTCTGTGTGCCGCTTTCCATGGCAAGAGCCAATGATGTAGCATTTCTAATGTCAATTTGTGTTCTTGTGGGAGACGTTTTTGTGTTGCTTCGTCTTTAAGGCCGCACACAAATCTGTCACGTAGAGATGTTTTCAAATTATCTCCGGTTGCAATGTTCGCTGAGTCGCTTTATTGCTGTAACGAATTCTGATATGCTTTCACTTTGCTCTTGATTACGCCTTATGAAACTTAAAGCGTTCAATTATCTCTAGCGGTGGTGGGCAGAAGTAGTTGGTGAGTAAGCTGCAGAGCGTTTCGTAGGGCTTTGACGATGGCAGATCTGGTGCAGTCAGAGATCGCAGAGTGCTGTAGGCTTTAGCGCCTATTGATGACAACAGTGTAGCCGTTTGCTTAGCAGCTGGAATGTCATTCGCGATAATATGTGCATCCAGACGTTTTTTATAGTTTGTCAAGGTCTCTATGCCTTCATTGTAAGTGTCGGATCTCGGCATGTTACAAGATTTTATGTCTTCTAGATCAAGAAATTCTAATTAGGAATGAAAATACCTGTTTCTGTTATGAAAATAACAGTATGTATAGCTTTCCTGATGAAGGATGATGTAGAATATTAACAATGAACTTGAAAAAATCCTCGTCGCCAGTGTAATGTATTCAGATTACATAATTAGGAAATTAAGACACAAGTCAGACTTTGAATGTGTGGTTGAAGAGGAAAAAGGAAGTTACCTTTTTTATTTGTTCTGGCAGTGTATATGAACATTCGCATTACTTCATACAATTATTCATTCACTTAATTATCTTCATGAGATATACCACATGTATCTCAGCCTACTTCTTATTATCCATTAAGAATGATTGTATCTCAGCCTACTTCTTATTCTTCATTAAGAGTGGTTGTATCTCAACCTACTTCTTATTCTTCATTAAGAATGGTTGTATCTCAGCCTACTTCTTATTCTTCATTAAGAATGGTTGTATCTCAGCCTACTTCTTATTCTTCATTAATAATGGTTGTATCTCAGCCTAATGACAATTATAATTTAAGAATGGTTGTATCTCAGCCTACTGACAATTAAAATTTAAGAATGGTTGTATCTCCCTATTGATAACTATCATTACAGATGATTGTATCTCCACCTATTGATAATTATCATTTAAGAATAGCTGTATCTCAGCCTACTTCTTATCATCCATTAAGACTGGTAGTATCTCAGCCTACTTCTTATTATCCATTAAGAATGGCTGTATCTCAGCCTACTTCATATTCTTCATTAAGAGTGGTTGTATCTCAGCCTACTTCTTATTCTTCATTAAGAGTGGTTGTATCTCAACCTACTTCTTATTATCCATTAAGAATGGCTGTATCTCAGTTTACTTCTTATCATTCATTAAGAATGATTGTATCTCAGCCTTCTTATTATTCATTACGAGTGGTTGTATCTGACCTTGCTTCTTATTCTTCATGAAGAGTCATTGTATCTCAGCCTACTGATAATTTAAGGGGGAATGGTTGTATCTCAACCTACTTATTATTATCCATTAAGAATGGTTGCATCTCAGTCTACTTCTTATTATTCACTAAGAATGATTGTATCTCAGACTACTGATAATTATCGTTTAAGAATGGTTGCATCTAAGCCTACTTATTATTATTCATTAAGAATGGTTGTATCTCAGCCTACTTCTTCTTATTCATTATTATTGATAATTATCCTTTAAGAATGGTTGTATCTCAGCTTCCCACTATGCATCACCCTGAAAACGATCAATCAGGAGAACAAATAATTTGCCGAAAAGAATTGTTAAATGTAGAAGAGAATTAATGGAAGATAAATAAAAATCTATGATGACAGTTATTTACACGATGTAGAGAAATCTACTGATAAATCTTGCCTACCTATGCATGTGAGGTTTCCATAGTCCCACCGTCCACTGGCAAGGCAAGACACTGTATGTACCTTTAGAGCTATAGCCAGAAACCATAAATCCATTGGTTTCATCACATACAAATGTGAAATTGTTGCCAAAGCTTGTTTGAACTGGAAATAACATCGTATCAACTCCTGGTATCATCAATGGGGGACCACAGTCAACTCCTAAGAAGAAAATGAATTTCACACAATAAGAAATTCCAGGTTACTGTACCGAAACCTCTATTAAAAAGTACATTAAAAATTATCATTTATTCAGGGTATAGCGAATTTTCCATGATCAAATTAATGTAGATAGTTTTCTCAAAGAATATTTTCCTTACTTTCACACTCAGGATTGTCTCCTTGTAAACTGAATTCAGATGAACTACCAGGAGTTGGAGCACAGAACAGTTTTTTCGTGATGGTGGCATTAGTCCCATCTCCTTTTGGCATAAGATTTGAACTTCATCTTCAGGTTCAACATGTGACATGTTACTTGGTGATCGACTCAATTCAAGTTCATTGCCAGCATCAGGCATGGGACATGTCAATCCTAGAAAAACACAATTCATGATGGTCTATATGCTCCACAAGACTTTCATACATTTTAAAAATCACATACATTTCATAAGCATATAAAAAAAGATTATACAATCATATTGAGTCAAGCTATTTTATTTTCTAAGTACATGTAAGAAACACGTACTTAGAAAATAAAATAGGTGTAACTTTTGTTTTAGTTTTGTTCATTATACAAAATGAACATAAAAACAGACATAAAGAAAGTTAGAACAAAAAGAAAACAAATGTTTAAATGGTCTATCCCCTAATAAATGATTCGGTTAAAGTACACATTACAATACGGTTTCAATTATGCAGAGCAAATTGACAAATGATGATGAGCCTTCAATCTCCATTGTCAGGGTAAAGGCCACGGACGAACACCCGCCAGACTTCTCTGTTCTCAACTAGCTTCCTCATCTTGTTCCCACGATGTTCCCCCTCTCTCAGCATCCTACTCTACACACCTTCCCATGTTGCTCATGATCTGCCAACCCTTCAAGCACCCTGGGGATTCCAATATAGGGCTCACTTGGCTGTGCTTCCTTCCGGCCTACAGAGGTTGTGGTCTATCCATCTTCACCTTCTTTGACCCACATTTGTCACAATATCTTTTGCCAAAAGGATATTAATTGACGAATAATATCTATTTAAATAGCATTCATTTTATGTGCAGTTATGGCTATATTGCTAAACATAATGATACAAATCTAAAATATCACTAATGTCTTTCCACAATTCACTCTTCCCAGAAAAATTATATGACAGATGTGTATTTATCTTCAATGAAGAATTTCAACAGTGAATTACTTGAACAAGATGGTGTAGATTGGTTCGCTTGAAAGATACCACTGCTATTACAAAAGGCAGTGGTTTCCCCTGTAAGGGCATATCCAAAGTCACAAAAATATTTCAGTTCATCTCGAAAATGATGGAGTGATTTTCCTGTAATGGAGGAAAGGATCACCCTCTGTATGATTGGATCCTGGAAGCTCACATCGCTTTGCTGTATTGGGGTATGAAAATAGAAGAAAAATATTAGAACCATATATAAGTTCAAAATTATGCATAAGATTGTCAAGCCATCGTTACAATAGCATAAGAAAGAATCCATATTACATCAGCCACAGTTTAGAATGAATTCACACCAAAAGAATTTTCCATTTAAATATTATAACAGACAAAATATAACATTTCAATCTATGATCACTAAGGCTGGTCTTTTGCTATCCTTTGGAAATATTAAAAGTACAATGTCATGAAAGATAACATTTCATAATCCTGTTTGTTTACTTTCTTATTTTAAAGCTATGGACTCAATTTAGTCCCTGGAAAATTTAATTAAAAATTCAGAAAGAAAATTTAAGTACCGTCTTGTGATCCCTAGTTTATACTTACATACATACATACATACATACATACATACATACATACATACATACATACATACATACTTACATACATATGTACATACATATATACATACTTACATACATATATACATACATACATACTTACGTAACAAGAATTTTCCACTGTTTGTTACATGCATTCATTACAGTCTACGTTAAATCTAATACATCCTTTCATTACAATTCCTTCGAGGCCTGTGAAATTTCAGTCAACCCTGGTTCCAAGTTTTTCAATTTTGCTTACATCTATCGTCCTCTTAACTTTTCATTGAGTAAAGAATTCATCGATGAATTTCAAGCATTAATATAAAATATCTCTTCCCAAAAATGTAATCCCATTCTTCTTGGGGACTTCAACTTCCATTTTGACAACAATTCATCTGATGTTAGATGTTTGAAAGACCTAATGGATTCTGTGTAGTATGACCCAAATTATTTCAAAATCATCCCATCGTAAAGGTCATATTCTCTAATGGGTTATAACTAAAGAACAAAGTCATGTTGAAAATGCTTTGGTTCTAGTTGGGTTACAACTAAAGAACAAAGTCATGTTGAAAATGCTTTGGTTCTAGTTGTTATAACTAAAGAACAAAGTCATGTTGAAAATGCTTTGGTTCTAGTTGGGTTATAACTAAAGAACAAAGTCATGTTGAAAATACTTTGGTTCTAGTTGGGTTATAACTAAAGAACAAAGTCCTGTTGAAAATACTTTGGTTCTAGTTGGGTTATAACTAAAGAACAAAGTCATGTTGAAAATGCTTTGGTTCTAGTTGGGATATAACTAAAGAACAAAGTCATGTTGAAAATGCTTTGGTTCTAGTTGGGATATAACTAAAGAACAAAGTCCTGTTGAAAATACTTTGGTTCTAGACCACCTGACTGGCAAGTTTTGGACCAAAATGTTGATTTTCTGGTCTTTGCATATTTGGGCAGAACGATCATTTATCTACAAATTCATGGCAGAAATGTCCACATGACATGTATATTTTTGGTTCCAAAATATTCTTAGGCAAGGGTAGGAAAAGCAGTCAAAATTTTTACGTAAATTACCCTAACACTGACTGAAAAGATGGCACTGAAAACCACTGAAAGTGGCGGCTAACCACCAATGTGGCAACATCAGTTTTGCCTGGCTTTCGGGGAACACCGCACATCGATTTGGCATAGCGCTGAGTAACATAAGTCAGAAGACTGTCGAAAGAGTAAGGGGGCCGCTACAAGAAGGGCAACCCATCTGGCATTTGCTTTATGTTATTTTCTTTTAATTTCTTTACTAGCATTTATTCGAAATGTAGTTTTTTCACACTAAAATTCTAACTCCTCTGTCATTTACAGATCGATTTGTTTTATATTTACATACATACATACTTACTTACATACATACATACATACATACATACATACATACATACATACATACATACATACATACATACATACATACATATGTACATTATATTTGGCACACAGGTTGCTCTTGTCAATGTTAATAGAATGACGTTGGATTTTTTATTGTTTGTAAACTTTTTGAGAGAAAAAAAATGTTTGTAAGAAAAATGCCATTTTTATATATACACGATATACAGTAGTTTCCGCCAAATTGCACGCTGCTAAAATGCATGGTTAGTCATAATGCACGATTTGTTCATATCACCGACTTTTACAATGTTAATTACCCCCTCAAAATGCAACAACGGCTGGCTTGACTTCGCCAAAATGCAACATGCTTTTACAAGTCGTCTTCAATTGGTTGCATTTAAAGAGTCAATTCATGTGAAAAAAACTCGACAACGTCTTTTTGCCTCATCCAAGTACCAAAATCTGCCACACACATGTGTGTGTGTGTGTGTGTGTGTGGCATCTAGATCTGTGTTAACTATGTGCACATGTGCGCACGATGCCTGGTCTTGGCTGTCTCGACTCTTGTCACCCTACCCGTTCCCTACCCAACTCAGCTGTCGACGATGGTCTGCCAGACAGACACTCTGATCGGCTCTCTCTCTGATCACGGTGAGACATGCGTTTTAACAAATATAAAAGTTTTCCTCCAAGTTGCCAAATATCTTCACCATCCCATCCCCTCCTGTAATCAAGAGTGGGACAAGAATGAACAATCTATGAGAAGAGGTTAGGCCTACAATTGGGTCTTATCCTCAAACCAATTAACAACAAACAAAACCCAAACGAGTACAAACAACTAACAAAACACAAACGAGTACAAACAACTAACAAAACAAGAGAGTTTATGTCTAACAAAGAATGGTGTGTAAATACATGTAGTCGGTTGTGGTCCTTCTTGACTCCGTCAAGATGCACCTTAAAAAAAATGCACCGGAGGACTGTGCATTATGGCGGAAACTACTGTATATTACATGTATTTCTAAAAATTCAACAACAAATAAATATTAAAAAATCTTAAAAAATGACGTCACTCTTTAGGTATTGAATGGAAAAAATGATTTTCACACGTTTTGAGTGATTTATTCATAAGGAAGAGAGAAGAAAGATTATGAAAACTGGGTCAAAATCCAAGATAGCAGCCGTTTCCATGGCAACCAAGGACGCTACTAACTTTTCAATGATATAGAATAACTATATTTTGAGTTACTCATATATATATATACACTAAAGAAAAAACCCAAACTCAAATAAATCACTTCAGGCCCCCCCCCGAGTTGATCATTAATTTGTAATTTGTTTGAATTATCTCAAAAGGACAAAGAAAGATTAACTTAACTTGTCATATTTTACTGGTATCTTATTCTAAACTTACATACATACAGGCAAACACACATACATACATACATACATGCACACATACATACATATACACATAAATACATACATACATGCACACGAACATACATACCTCATACATACATACATGCATGGCTACATACATACATACATATGCATACATACATATATATATACATACATGCATACATACATACATACATACATACATTCATCCATACATACATACCTACATACATACATACATACATACATACATACATACATACATACAAACAAACATGCATGCCTACATACATACATACACATACATACATACATACATACACATACATACATATATAAAATATATACATACATACATATATAAAATATATACATACATTCATACATGCTTGTCTATATACATACATATACATACATACATACATACATACATACATACATACACACATACATACATACATACACACATACATACATACATTTATCCATACATCCATACATACATACATACATACACACATTCATTATATACATTATTACATGGTACTTACGGACGCATGTGAAATTTAAATGGTAAACTTCAAAATCCCTGAGACCTGTTTCTCCAGATGGGATATAAAAACCATTTTCACCATCTGAAGTGAAGAGTTCATAGCCTTCCTCACACATGCAACAGTATGTGTCATTATTAGACCCGCACAAGCTGCAATGGTCATAAGGGTTGTCAGTTTCTGTTGTACAAAGGGAAACATTCTTAGAATAATACATGCACAACACTACAATATACAGAACAATCAATGCATGTATATAAATGTGGGAAAAACATTTATAAGTATAACAATGCCTACTTCAATATTTCAGTTGTCATTATTAAATTACATGAAATGTTTAACATTATGACAGGGGTTATTAATCGCTAATACAAAAATTTGACAGTGTATGAGTGGTTAGGCTGCCAGACTGGAAATCATGAGGTCCCAGGTTTGAATCCTGGCAAAGCTAGGCCCCACGTTGTCTTCCTTGGGAAAGACACTTAACACATAGTTCCCCCACTTAAATGGGTACAAGTTCTAGCTTGGGAGTAATCACTTGCATCAGACTAGTGTCCTGTCCAGTGGGTGATTATTATCACCTGTTCGGCTTCACCGGGGTAAGCTATAGCTCTATGGGCTGCAATGGCCTTGAAGGAACTTCAATTTACTTTACAAAAATTCAATGTTATGTTATCAGATTTGGGGCATGAATTTTCATATTTTACTTAGTACAGTGGTTCTCAACCAGGGGGAATTTCCTTTCTTTTCTTTCTTTATCAGCTCCCATTCTACCTTCGCGTGTATGGGTTTAGATGCCCGAAATAATCTTTCTCCAGGCTGCCCTGACATTTTCTGATTCATTCAGTGAAAGTTAAATTTCTTTGCGTTAATGCCTCTTTTATATCTTCTTCCCACTTTCTCCGAGGTCTGCCTTTTGGTCTTTTACCTTGAGTTTTAGCATTGTATACTGATTTTGCTATTCTATTGTCAATCATTCTGTTAACATGCCCAAACCATCTCAGTTGATTCATTTCTATCTTAATTTTTATGCTATCTGATGTGGTTTGATCTCTTATTGTTGTATTTCTGATTTTGTCTCTTTTAGTTTTCCCTTCTACTCTTCTCAGATACTTCATTTCGGCTGCCTGTCCTCTACTGTATTCCCTACTGTCTAAGGTCCAAGTTTCACTGCCATAGAGGAGAGTAGGACAATAAACTGTGTCATATACTGCCATTTTGGTTTTTGTTGACAATTCTTCTTTACCTATCAATGCCTTTCCCAGATGGTTATATATTGCACTTGCCTTTCGGATTCTCTGGCTGATTTCTTCTCTTAGTTTTCCCTCTTACTTTATCATTACTCCTAGACAATTGTATTTTTGAACTTGTTCTAAATTCTCTCTGCCCAATTTAAGATTTTGTGTTTTAGCTTCCCTAGTTACTAGCATTGTTTTGGTTTTCTTTGCTTTTACTCTCATTCCTTTTTTATTTAATTCATTATTCATCATGTTGACATTCAACTGGAGGTCCCTTTCTGAGTTTCCAAACAGAACTAAATCATCAGCAACTGAAAGCATTGATACATTTACTGGTTTGAGCTTTCACATTCATTTTTTCCTTTTTATGAGGATGCCTTTGTGACTGAATCCATAAATGTGATAAACAAAAGAGGACTGGACACAACCTTGTCTTACTGCTATATCTACATCAAATTCTTCAGATACATTTCCAGCTACTCGCACTGCACATGTTGGTTTAATGTAAAAACTTTAAAAATGGTTTCTATTAAATTTTGTTTTACGTTGTGTTCTTTTTAAGGAATGCCATAGTTCGTCCTTCCTCACAGTGTCAAATGCCCTTTTCTTAGTCAATAAAACACAAGTGCAAGTCAATATTTCTCTCAAGGAATTTTTTTTTTATTATTTGTCTAATTGTAAATATGTGGTCTTGCACACTTCTTCCTGGTCCAAATCCACTTTGGTGTCTTAAATCTGATCCTCTACTCTTTTCATTAGTCTCATTTCCAGAATCCTGGCATACACTTTTCCTGGTCCGCTGAGTAGTGATATCCCTCTAGTTTGAACATTTCATAGTTGATCTTTTCTTGTGTATTCGTACTACTGTTCCCTTAACCAGTCGTCTGACACCTGTTTTGACTTTCATGCTTGTTGACATATTGCATGTAGTAGTTTGTCTGCCTCTCTCTACATTTTTTTTATCATTTCTGGATAAACTTGATCTGCTTCTGGGGCCTTTCCTAATTTCACTTTTCTTATAGCTGTTTCGGGTTAAGGGCAGGAGCTCAGGGGCATATATGTTAAGGTATCCGGAAGTACAGCAATGGTACTGTTCTCCCTTAGTTACCTCTGGACCTAGCCTTGGTGAAAGGGGTGTGCTATTGCAGAAATTCCCTTGGTCTGGCCAACCGCTCTTCAAGACTATTGTGCGTGACCGAAGAGGCATACCTTTCACAAAGTGACCCTGTTAACCTAGACCACATGGTCCAGGAACTAAACACAATGGATCTAGGAGACAACCTCGATAATAAACCGGCACTTCGGTGTTGTCATATACCCTCTGTGGCTCACAGGGGCTGCCGGACACATGGAAGCGATGGAAGCAGGGCGGGATAGGATCCAGATTACTCAGGGGAAATGGAAATCTTCGTAAAGGTGCAGTGACCCAGGACATGACAAGCCTCTATTTTAGCCTATATAATTTGCCTGGAATTGCGCATTGCCAGTAAACATCAGGTGGCTGGGATTGGACCCTTGGGAGATTGGAGACTATATTTGCTTTCGACTACAGATGCTTCTGTGTCCAACAGTTCCCTTTGGGGGTATCAAAGAAGTCCACAGACTCCCCAGCTCTACAATGCCATGACAACAGAAAAGAATAGCACACGCAAGATCGGACGTCGCCTCGTCAAACAAGGCTGGTATGCCCAGGCTGCAGCGAGTGAAAAATATGCTACTAGTGGTGCAACATTCAATCAGAAGAACCTCCAAAAGAAAGAAGAAAGATCTCAGAGGGAAAACACAAGAAAAGATACCTATAATGAGTCTTCCCTGAACATACTTCAGATAAACATCTCTGGAATCAAAAGTAAAAAGACAGAACTCGCTAAAACCCAAAATGACCACAATGTACATGTGGCACTTTTACAAGAAACCCTGCATAAAAAATTAAAAAAAGCACCTCAATGGATATACACCTTATGCATATCAGTGTACAAACTGCAGAGGCATTGTTACATATATCCGCAACGCTGTCCAGGGATATTCCTCACACTCTCCTGTAAACAACACAGATGTCCGGATGGTTATAATATGGCATACTGGCAGAAAATATACTGTCTATAATATTTACAGCCTTCCTGCTACGACATGCAACCTACTAGATATACATGACTCCCAGTACCATAAAGCATTGCTTGTCGGTGAATTCAATGACCACTCGCCACAGTGGGGATACCCTGATTACAACAACACATGGAGAATGATTGAAGAGCTCTGTGAGAACAATCTGTCTGTACTGCAGAATGCAAAATCACCACCAACTCTGCTACACAGAGCCCACCTTACCCTCAGTCACACAGACCTAACCATCTGCTCATCAGACCTAATAACATCTTGTCACATTCAAGTTCTCGACGACATAGGAAGTGACCACAGACCTTAAAAGATACCCCCAGAGAACATGTTGGAACTTTAAAAAGCTGACTGGGCCCACTACAAGGAAACATCAGACTTGCTCCTTAAAAACATCAGAGATACCAACAGTGCATAAGAACTTAACGAAAATGTGACAACAGCCATCCTCAAATCTGCATTACAACACATCCTAAGAGGTTGTCGCAAAAACTTCAAACCATTCTGGAATGAAGAGATACAGTCTACTGTAGTGGAAAGAAAGATAGCAAGAGACAACCTGGAAAAAGACCCTAATATCCAGGCCAAAAGTCAATACAACAGAGCCTGTGCCAAAGTCAAACTTACAGTCAATAAAGCCAAACAAGAGAAATGGTCAAAAATATGCAGTGGCCTTGATCTTCGTCAAAATGGAGCTAGAGCCTGGTCCCTAGTAAACAACTTCTCAGGCGATAACAGACGAACAAACCCTAAACCCCTCAGTACAGATGATAACATCAACACTGACCAAAAGAAGGCCAGACATTTCAACCGTTACTTTGCCTCAGTAAACAGAGCAGAAAAACCCCAAGAGGAGGATAAATAGCGCTTGCAACAACTGAAAAAGAAGGAAAGAGCTCCAACTGTCAGGCTGCCAATATTTGAGGAAGACTTCAATCGCATGGAATTTAACCTTGCCCTGAAGAAGCTGAAACCTAGTAAATCTCCAGGACCAGATAAAGTACATAATGAGATGATATGCAAACTAAGCCATAAAGGAAAACAAGTATTGTTAAAACTGATCAACTTGACATGGCAAAAAAGTGAAATGCCTAAAGTCTGGAGAAATGCCCATTTAATTCCAATCCTCAAGAAGAACAAACCAGCTAATGAACCCAAGAGCTACAGACTAATATCACTAACATCATGTATTGGAAAACTGGCTGAAAGAGTGATAAACCATCGCCTCTGTTGGTACCTTGAAACCACTAAAAGCATCAGTTCAAAACAAGCTGGATTTAGAGCAAACAGCTGCACAAAAGACCAGCTGTTCAGACTAACTCAGTGCATCCATGATGGCTTCCAAGAGAAGAGCAACACGCTAGCCGTATGTGTTGATCTACAACAAGCATATGATCGTGTATGGAGAAAGGATCTCTTCATCAAAATGATGGAACTAGGAATCCATGGGAAGCTCTACCAATGGATCAAGCTGTTTCTGACGGACCAAACAATACAAACGAAAATGAACGTCTTGAAGAAGGCTTACCACAGGGTTCATCATTTTGTTGCACCTTGTTTCTTGTTTACATCAATAGCCTTTCAAATGTGCTCAAATCTGAAACAGCCCTATATGCAGATGACTTAGCAATATGGGAAAAAAGCAGAAATACCAAAGTAGCAGCTTGGAAAATGAATGAGAACCTGAAGAGATTTGATGAGTATTGCCAGAAATGGAAGATGAAAATTAATACATCTAAAACAGTTTACACCATATTCACAAAGAGCCACAAGATTTCCAAACTCAACCTAAAACTAATCAGCAATGGTGAACAGATTGAGAAAGAGAGCAACCCAATATATCTTGGTGTACAGTTAGACCATCAGCTAACCATGAAAAAGCATGTATGCAACCTCAAAGCTAAGGGTGTAAGAAAACTCAATCTTTTAAAGTTAGCAAGCAGATAAATAGACCCTTAGAAACCTGTACTTGGGATATGTTCGCCCATCCCTCGAGTATAGCAGCTCTATCCTAAGCTCATGCAGCAAATCCAACCTGATGACAGTGGACAGGGTTCAAAACAATGCTCTACGCTTTATTAGTGGAGGCATGAGATCAACTCCCACAGCTGTGTGTGAAATACATACCAATGTTATCAATAACTGGCAACCAAAATATAGAATAAAGCAGAAATCACCACTACATCATGCTATGGAGCTAAAAGAAAGACACCATCTCTCGGAACAAAGAAAAGAAACACCACGGGTGAACGGAGATCCACCAAATATGTTAAAAGAACCTCAAATCAAGATGGAGCTGATTGACAATCAAAGAAAGAAATCAGATCCGCTAACCCTGATGATGTCATTACAAAAAACCATGATGGCTACCCTGACAGTTGGATCCATGTATACACAGATGGGTCAGCTCTCAAAGCAACATCAAATGCAGGGTATGATATCTACATCCAATACCCAGATGGCACCTCTGATGAATTCTCTGGAGCTTGCGGAGAAAAATGTACCAACTTTGAAGCAGAGGCAGCAGCCATAGAAACAGTACTCTACCACCTCAATCACTGTTTTCAATATATTCCCAACTAAAATATCAGATATCCTCCTTTTTACAGATGCAATGTCTGTCCTACAAGCTCTCAACAGCTGCCAGAGATCTGATCTCAGACAAACACGATTAGAAGCCGACCAACTAATTAAAACCTATGGCGTCGAGTCAGTAATGCAGTGGATTCCCTGGACATGTAAACACGTCAGGAAATGACAAAGCAGACACTCTTGCCAAAAGGGAATCTAGACAAGAACAACCAAACACAAAAACTACAATGCAGACCGTGAAACAAATCATCAAAGTTAACAGTAAAGAGGACTGGATGAACAGATGGGCTTTGGGAAAGACTGGAAGAGATTTATACCGACATATGGCAACACCACAAACAAATGACATTAACCAACTTAAACGAAAAGACCAAGTCACCATCTTCAGATTCCAAACACACCACATACAGCTAAACATGCATCTAAACAGAATAAATCCTGAACATGTCCCAGTGTGCCCGCTTTGTGACCATCCCAATGAAATTGTGACCCATCACCTATTTGAATACCACAAATTGAAAGACCTACGCGACAAGCTACTTTCCGAGAAACCTGATAGTTGGAACACTTTTTATGGAACCCTACAACAGATGGAAAACACCTGCAGATACCATTACATGGCATTGGGCCGAAGGACAAGTTATGTCCGAGCGCTGCTGGATCAGTAACAACAACATTATAGCTGTTTGGAGTTCTTCCATTGAAATATCTACATCTTCAGCTGTTTCATCTTGATTACTTATTACTCTTACTAATTGATCAGTACTCCTTGTTTCATATGTTCTGGAGGGATTATGTAATTGTTGAAAATACTTTCTCCAAGTTTCCATGATTTCGCTGTCTGCTTTAATTATTTCTCTTTTGGCATTCTTAGTTTGTCGAATTGGGCATGCTTTGGTATTTCTCATGCTCTTCATTGCCAACTTTCTAGTAGCTTTTCTTGTCTTTTATGCATTAGAAGGTCTACTCCTGCTCTAGCTCTATCTTTGACAGAGTATGATTTGTTCCTACATTTTCTATTCCTTGTCCGCTTTTCTTTGTAGCCAAAATGTCTACTTTGAATTTTTCCATTTCTTCAGCTAATTTTAACTCTTTTCCATTTATTGCCCTAACATTCCATGTTCCAAAAATTACAGTCCGTGTTCTTTTTCAGAGTCGTCTTCGAAAGTTCGAGCCAGTTATATCCTTACATGTCCTTCTTTGAATCAGTTTGGTTTTGGATAAGCAGGGAATTGGCCCACTGTGCCCTAGGTAGATGGTGGGGCTGCCACCTTGAGGCCCCCTACCAGGCCTTGTTATTTTATGTCAGGGAGGAGATTACCACTACAAATTGGAAGACTTTTATTTTGAATGCAGCTTTTG
>JAXRKP010000717.1:220000-233260 GCA_037039925.1 Doris montereyensis
ACATAAAATAACCGTGGCTTTCAAATAAAGGCAAATTCATGTTAGCCAAAAGCTCCAAATTGAACAGCTGGAAATTGGCAAGTTTTACCTGTGAAGTATATTGTGTATTATAAATCTATAGGTGATCCATAAGAACATGTTAATATCATAAATAATGTACATGATCATCTTCTTCTCAAAAGAACAACAGATCCATTATAATCATTGTACTTCTAACAATGAAAAAGCGGGGAAAAAAAAGGTTTGAATATAAATAAACTGCCTTACAGGATTTGATTAGTTCTATTTAACTATTCATATTATGTTAATGAACGCACGATTGCATTCTGGTGCTTCATGTGACCACACTCCATTTACTCCACATACAATCTGGCGAGCTCCAATGAGTTCATATCCATCATCACAAATGTAACGAATAACAGTGCCAAATGAATTAGCATTGTCTCCAACCTGATAACTCTGTTGTGAAAATTGAACAGCTGCAAGATTAGGACACGGCTCAGCTGAAAAATAAAAAAACAATACAAATCACAACATGATCTTATTTAAACCTTTAGTAATATACAATAACATTTTAATCATCAAAAGAAAAGAATGCTGTTTAATATAAAAAAAGGAGGCATTGATGGCCAAGTGGTTACGCTGCCAGACTTAGGATCCTGAGGTTCCAGGTTGGAATCCTAGCAAAGCTAGTTTCGACATTGTGTTCATTGGGATAGACACTTAACACGAATTTTCCCAACACGACCCAGGTGAAAATGAGTTCAAGGACTAGCTTCAGATCAAAAACCTGTGTCAGACTAATGTCCTGTCCAGGAGGTGATGATTATCACCTGTTCCGCTTCATGCTATAGAAACCAGGATAAGTTCCAGCTCTATGGGACATAATGGCCTTGCCGGAAGTTTTTATAAAAAACTAGTAGAGAACCCGTGATTTTGTGGCTAAGATAACACATATTTTCGTCTTCTTTTTCTTTCTCTCTTCTTCTTTTTCTTCAAAGCACGATATATCTTGATAAAAGTTAACATTTATAAAATTATTCAAACAAATTGTTATTCATAATAATTTTTTCTGTCTTCTTTTACTTTCTTCTTCTTTTTCATCTTCTTCATTTTTATTTGAAATAGTATTTTTTATTTCTTTGAAACTCTTTGATTTTAATCGTTATCCCTCTAAATAAATGTTCTTCATAGTTTTATCATTATTGTTTTCTTTCTAAATTCTAGTTGTTTTTGTCATCTTCTTTTAATCAAATTATTTAAATCTATACTTTTTGTCTTCTTCTTCATCTAGGTTTTCTTCCTGTTTTGAGTCTCTTTCATTCTTATATATTATGATATTCAATATTCATTATCATTTCTGTTTCTTCTTCTATGTCGTCGTCTCTTTTGTTATCATTTTTTTCTTTATCTTCTTCGTTTATGTAGCCTATACATTATCACAATGTTTATTGCTAATTTTAAAATTGATTTCTAAGTTTAATATTGGTATCGATCTTCTTCTCCTTCGTCTTCATTATCGTCTTCGGCATCGGCTTAAAAATATTTTGTATCTTTGTCTTCTCTTATATTTCTTGTTAGGCCTACCTTTATAAATCATTCTAAATCTAATCTAATTTTAGGAAGGAGTTTCGTCGTGGGACACATACTACTACTACTCTCCCTTACTCTGAAACCCCCCTCCCCCAACCGTCCCACCACTCAGTTTCCCCACCCCCTGCCTCATAACCATGGCAAGGTTAGATCACTGTGGCAGTTTATCCCATTCTAAATCAAATATCACACCATGTGCCCGACTACGGAGCTACTCCCTCATTGTGTTCTCCTTCATGTTCATCCTCATCGTCTTCGCCCTTTTTCATCTTTATCATTTTTGTCTTCTTCATCTCTATCGGCTTCATATTCTTCTTCATCGTCTTCTTCTTCTCCGACTTCTTCTTCTTCATTGTCTTCTTCGACGTCTACTTTGGTGGCAACGTCTTTGACGGTGGTGATGTTTTCTTCGGCCGTGGTGTCTCCATGGTCTTGGTTTTATTCATCGTCCTCCTTAGTCATATTCGCCATCACCGTCCTCTTCTTCTTTGTTGTCTACATCCTTCTTCTTTATCCTTCTTTTTCATCCTCTTTCTTCTTCTACTTCATCTTGTTCTGCTTCTGCTGCTCTTTAAAATAATGGGGCAAAAAATTATCTGCCCTTGTTTCAGAAACAGATAGGTGGTAACTCTTTAATGTGGAGCCTAAATCCTTTAGTTTATTACAATAAAATAAGAGGATAGTGAGTATGCCATGTCATTATTCATAAACAATAATGCTATTACAAAAGCAGTATAATAAGTACTATACTATCATTTCTACTCTTGTTAATAATCATTCTAATAATGTAAATAATAATACTAACATTTGTGGTGATGATTATCATAATAATAAGAGAAGACGGAGAAGGAACAGGATAACCACCAGTAATGATTGTTAAAAAAAAAAAACAGAAATAAGAAAGCAGTAGTACAAAACATTCTATGTGTTTCTATTTCTCTAACTTAATGTCTGATGCTTAACAAGATTAATATATTATCTATTTTCTTTGTTTACACTGAGTTACATTGATGCACAGTCTGACGTTCTATGGGAAAATATTTTTAGGAATTTGCCTCAAGAAATGTGGCCACGCAAAAGAGTTACTATGGCCAATCTCATGAGGTTTAATGGGAATACCGAAACGAGCTAAACGCCATGTAGTTTTTTATTTTGATTCAACTTCATAAAATGTAATTTAGTGTCAAGTCTGTTTTCAATTCTTAAATTCTCTTACAAATCATTAAATGTCTCAACCTTACTCAATTTCAATTTTATTCTTTTCTCTCTTACGTGTCCTATTTTTTGTTCAACATTTGTTGGACAGAAGAACATTTTCATCCAGATCTAAAACCTAATATAAGTAGACCTAGACTCAGGGAGATACAACATATCTATTTATAAGAAAGATTTATTAATTACATTCCATAGCATCACAAGATAGTCGGGCATAAGCAATCTAGATTTCTGAAAGTCAAAGGGTGAGAATGTAAGCACTTAAGAATACACGTAAGTAGATTTAGCATTCTGCTCTCCCGGCTGGCAAGAATAAGTTGTCGAAATGACATACACAGGATGTTGAAGATGTGATAGCAACTATTTTCCCACAATTTTATTACATATTTTTAAATAAATCTAGTCATATGTTATATTGATTCACATGTTTCAATAGATAAGGTTAAATTGTTAAACTCAGCGTGTGCTTCTTCTGCTATCACTATACATTGAATAACACTGGTAAACCAGAGCTGCGCAAAAGAGTTACCACCTATCTGAGAAATTGTGCAATGTATCATAAAATAGATTGGCAGGAGCTAAACGCCTCATTGCTATTATTCCTAAGAAAAAGAGTGAGTCATTTGCTAAGAAATCTTGATGTGTGATTGGTTCCGGTGTGAGTAATCTATGGTAAATATTGCCGTCTCTGCTTTTTCTTTCCTATGATTCTCCATGTCTGTTTTAAATCAGCAGTGATTCTGTTACAATTAGATCTAAATCTATATCACATGCAGTTTAGATCTAGAATCTACATTATAAAGAAAAATATCTAGATCCACATCTCAATAAAGACTAGATTTGATTTAATTTAAATCAAATTATATCAGATGTAGACTCTAGATCTTAACTGAATGTGATCTAACAGTACTATAATTGCTGCTGATTTGTTTACAAATCGCAATGCTTCCACACAGTCGAGAACCAAGCTTGAATGCACATAGAATGGGACCAAAGCTAACTTGGTAAATTACACGATAAGAGTTATGGGAATCTGATAATAAAGGATCAAACTTCAAGCTTTTGAGTATTTCAATAAAATTTTCAGTTCAATTGATCACTTAATAAGGTCAGGAGGCGAGACAGAAAATAAGCAGGTTTTTAAAATTATATTGGATAAAACAAGTACACACACAAAAAAAGCATCTTGGGGAAAACCATGTTTGTTTTGTTTTCTCAGTTGAACAAATACTAATATCAATGTTAATCGTCTAGACAAATACAATGTAATAACAATCACATTCATAAAATTTTACAGTGTAAAATACATGTTAAGAATCGACATTAAATAAATTGATTTAAAATCTTGGTCTCATAAGAAGAACATGTACTTAGCTGCTACAAAGAAATAGAGAAAGCAAATTGCTTCAAAACTGACAGTATCAAGGCATTGGTGGCCGAATGGTTAGGCTGCCAGACTTGAGATAAAGAGGTCACGGGTTCAAATCCCAGGAAAGCTAGGCCCGTATTGTGTTTGTTGTGTTCCTTAGAAAAGACACTTCACATGCATTTCCGCATCAAGACCCAATTGCAAATGGGTACAAGCATTAGCTTGGGAGTAAAAACCTACATCAGACTAGCGTCATGTCCAGGGGTGATTATTATCAACTGTTCCCCTATAGAAACTGAGATAAGCTTGGTTCTATGGGCCATAATGGCCTTGAAGGAGCTTCACTTACCATCATAAATCTTATAAAATGTCAAATTGGTTTTATGAAGTAACATCAAACAAATGGATTCAAAAAGAGGGCATTCTAATAAATGTTATAAAAAGTAGAAAAAAAGATTTTGTATCAAAACTGACAGCTGTGCGAAATCATGCTGATATATATGTATATCTTTCTGCTAATAAACGATGCATATTATTGGAGTGTGTTACCTTGCCCTGCTTTGATGTTCTGTACCCTGATATTTTTTTTAGAGGGAGGGGGGGGGGGGGGGGGGGGTGTCCAGTTGTGGATGTGGGTAAAATCAAATCCATTTTTCAAAAACCTGACTTTTTTTTATGAAGTCTGTTTTCCTCCTTTATCTGGAAAATAAACTTGAAAAGTAGATCCTTTGATTGATGTACCAGTGTGTTTTCTTCTTTTCTTTAGACAACGTAAGTTGGAACTACTGTAGCTATGATATGTTAAGAAGATGGCACAAATAGATTCACATTGACAAATAACTCTGAATGACATAATACCAGGACATTAATTTCCTGTGCACCAGCATCATCAGTATAATATAACACCACTATACCTTCACATTCTGGCGGATCTGTCCATTCCCCGTTAGCTTGGCATTGTATAATGTCACTTCCAGAAATGGTGAAACCATCAAAACACTCGTATTGAGCAGTTCCATTCACAGTCACAAAGCCATTAGTATTAACAAGCTTTCCATTTTGAATTTGCTCTGGTATACCACAGTATACACCTGAGAATAAAATAAGTATATTGATAAAACTTTCAGCAGCTGTAAACTTGTATAAAGTAGTAGCAGTCTAAAATTTCTCACCTACCATCCCCTACCAGCAGGGATTCTCAGGAAACAGATTAGCCCTAACAACATGCCTGACTGGCTAAGAAAAAGACATTTTAAACAGACACCTAATTTATCAAAGTTGTCAAGACATGTCCCTTCCCCCCCAAGATTTCAAATATGAAGGCATTTCAGATGTGTAGATGACCAAGCCACTCCTCTCAGCTGTAATAAATAAGTGCTAATAGAGATGGCCAACTCTCCCTACCTGCCAGACAGTGAGGATGCAATTTCATCCATCTGGGCCAAGCAACTAATGCTCATTCGTCTAACATCGACCATTAACAGCGAATATTATTCTACCTGCCAGACGTCACGATGCACAACGCTTTGTGTAGGCAAAACGAACAATGGTCTAAATTCTTTTTAGCTTAATGTATGTTACAAGAACAATTGAGGTTACTAGTTGTCAACCAAATCAAAGATGCATGTGCATGCTTGTCAGGTAGAAATGGATGGCCATAAAGTTCCATCCGCACCACCACGCCCTGCCTGCCAGCATGATTTTTTAATCTGCCAAAAGACCTGTTCTTAGAAAGCTACCTCTGTACAATATTGTAATGTGATGAAGACATGGGTTTTTTTAAAGGATAATAATCTCCAAAGGAAGAGGAAATCCCTCATTTCTCTGGAAACAAAATCTTATATTACAGGCCATAGTTGAATTATAGAAAAGCAAAATATTTACCTTGATTTTTTTCTAATTAAAAGAAAACCCTGATCATGGGTAGACTGACTGAATCTAGCATTTACTTCTGGTGGAGATGGACATACAGTATGGGGTTACCATCTCACATGGTCATGTGACATCTCACATGGTCATGAGACATGTTAAAAATCACTTGTGAGCTTAAAGCAGGATTTTGTTGTCCTGCCCTACCCAAAACCAGAAATCGCCTCAAATGATGTAAGTGATGATGGTGAATGAGCCAAGTTCAAACCTAGACAAGCCATTTAAAATCAACATTTTTTAAAAGCTGATAGTGACAATAAACTAAGTGTAACCATATTGTTGCAGTTTGAAAACCCATACCATAGGAAAAAGAAATCAGCAGCTTCATAAGGCAGTTAGATATCTTACAAGTCTATTTCAAACAATAAAGGAAAGAGGGGTGGGAGAGTTGGGTTTTAAAGCAAGCATTTTTCTCATTCAATTTGAAATGTCATAAATATAAAGGATAAAGAGATCAGCAAATTGCAAGAATGGAAACAAAGCACAATTCATACTTTGACATGAAGGGAATCGGGAGTATAACTCATGGATCCAAAATTCCACTGTCCAAGTGAAGTGCATTCAACAACCACTGTGCCATCCCTGTTGTATTCTTCTTGCATGAACTCGTATCCATGTTCACAAGTGAGATTGTAATGGTAAAGTCTCCCTCCTCTCTTAGATCCACTGATCATCAGGGAAGTCCATGTTGGGGATATAAGGACAATCTGTCATGACAAAGAAACAAAATATATTGAAAAAAAATTTTTTTGTTCTTTGTTTCTTCTTTTCTTAGTGTTGTTTTCGTTGATAGGATATCCTAGATCAAACTACTGATCAAATCCGTGTAAATGGAACATCAATTAAGGAACAAATTTAATATTAATCGGTTGTATTTCAAAACTGTGTCATTTTACATGCATTTCTCCCCAAAATAAAACAGAATCATGCCAGAGTCAATCTCTACACTCAAGAGTTAAGACTGATATCAAATAATCTAAGGATTAAAGATTATGAATGTCTTTACATGCTGTTATTGTCTCTAAGAGTCAAGAGTTGCTAAAGTCGTTCAAGACAAATGACTCTCCACTGACAGTATGGCAAACAGTACTTAGATTCGGAATAAAAAACATTGAGCATTTCTTGACCTATTTTCAAAGATATTTGATTTATATTGAAAATCAACATTTGATGCATCCAGCTATTTTCTTTTCATTACTAGTAATTTCTCCTTTTGACCTACTAAAAGATCCGAAATCTGCATCTGATATTGACATATCTGTGGACATGCGATCAAAATTGAAAATGTACTCTCAAACAACATTAAACTATCACTGCAAAGAGGTAAATTATGTACTCTGAAAACCATAACAAAGTTTCCAAGGTCTGTCTATCTGAATAGATCCATGTTCCGTCTTTCATGTTTCTTTTCATAAGAGGATTAAGTTATTGTACCTTTACACTTAATGTAATACACATTACTAAAAGGAATACATCTATATTTGCACAAAAAGATTGATGATTTTTATATATACAGTAGTAGCCATCTAACATCCCACTTTTTCAATTTCCCAAGGGATGGTTTATTAGGCAGACACTTCTGTATATATATAAAAGCAGCTCATACAACATTTCAGATGATTTTACAAGAAAAAAATTTTCCCTTTGGTTATTGTTATAATATGATATTGTTCTTTTGCATTTAAAATAAGATTCATACAAACCTTTAAATTATAATTTCTTTCAAACCGAGAGATTGTCAGAATAAAAATTTTATAGTTTTGAAGAAAAGATTTGATACCATTAGTAAGTTGTTGTTTTTTAATAATATTAGCGGTTTTATAATGAAGTTATTCAGAACTTACCAGATGCAAATGTTGCCATTATTCTATTTCCAGGCCTTAAACTGTTTGAAAAATACTGAATTAACATGTGCGTTCCAATTTCCAAGACTTCTTCCACGCTAGAGCTCAAATTTAAAAACAATAGCTGATTTTCATCAAGATCTGTCCCACCAAAAATCTGAAAGGAAAACAATATTCAAACATGTTTTCAATCATGCTATGGGGCAGATCGAATAAACTGTGGTATATCATGCATATTGTATATATAATAGATAAAAAAGTTTTTCATACATATTATTCCACATCATAATACAAAATAACAAAAGAGTTGTTAATGTTGTGAAGGTAAAAAACATTTTTAGTTTCAATCAGAGCTGTGCAAGATTATCTGACTTGGTATTGCTTTGATCAAAAGGTAACTTACTTTAGTTGACTGACAAACTCACTTTCATAAAGTCGTCTTGGTCATCGAACATGTAGTTTTCTAAATACGTTGTAAAGGAAGGTTCATGGAATTGCTTATATTCCAAATACAATTCAAGTCAGGAGGCATGTCTTGAATGGTCAATGATGCACTAGTAAAGACTGTTTCAACGTTGCAGCCTGCACGAACAGAAAGGAACTCTCCATAAAACACATCCAATCTAGTGCAAACTAGCAGTTTCATCGTTTGCCTATAAATGTAAAAATGTATCATCTTATAAGTGATATAAAATAAAGTGATGGTTTTACTTCATATATTGTGATTATAAATGACTCACATATCACATTGACACCGTTCAAAATTTATTCATCCATCTTCTTGTTTATAAATAATGTTTAAAAAAGAGAGCAGTAGTTCTCTTATACATTCAACTTAACAAAGGTATCAAACTTACAAGTTTTAAAATAATAAGATAAAGCAAACAGATACAAACATCAAAAAGGAAATACTTTGATGGATGATAAAACAACAAATTTAAGTTTTAAATTACCCATTTTGAATCGTGCCTTGAAGGAAAGATTCTTCCTATCTCTTGCACTGATAACAACAGACATAGTATTTGTCTGCGACACCACAATGGTTCTGCTTTCATGGGGAATTTCAAAGGAGACACCCTTGTTCGAGAATAAGACCATGCCCTCTTCAGCAAAGGTGGATTCAATAACCTGCAATGTGTAAAGAGTTGGCTTTGATAGACTGAAACATTGATATAGAGTAAGGAGCTTTTACTTTCCTAGATTGAGGAAAATAAAAAGTTTTCATGTTTATCTATGGATATGCATTATTATGCTAATTTCTTTTGAGTTTTGTTTTAAAAAGTCATAATATATTCGTCCCATTCGTACCCATAACTAATTGTAAATCCTTGTTGAGATAAGATATACAGATACTGGAAAAGATGTTGAATACAGTATATGAGCACTAATTTTATTCGCAAACTAATAATTGATTAAGATACTTTCTCAAGAAATTGTATTATTAGTATTATAATGTAAGTGTACCTTTCTACTTATCTTTGTACTAAAGAAATAATTCGAAAAATAATATGTCTGTTTTTGACAAGTTTTTTGTCTACCTCAACTGTGATAAGTTCTCCTGGTGGAGCTGTCAGTAGCCACTCCTTTGTTATAGACATAGGAACTAGATCTTCCCCATAGAAAGGAGAGCTAAACATTTGATAGTTGTCACCAGCTTCAAAAGTTGTCACAACACCCAACGTCAGCTCAGGAACTGGTGAAAGATAAGAGTTGCAGTTAGAGCATGTGATCAGTCAATACCGAATGAGCATTGAAAACTAAACCTCAATTATGTCATTTACAAGACTTAATAGCAATAATGTGTGGCATCGATGACCGAGAGGTTAGTCTGCCAGGTTGGGGATCATGAGGTCCTGGGTTCAAATCCTAGCAAGATTAGTTCCGATGTTGTGTTCCTTGGGAAAGAAACTTAACACACACATTTTCCCCACTCTACCCAGGTGCATGGTACAAGCACTAGCTTGGAAAAAAAATCCTATGTCAGACTAGCGTCCTGTCCAGGAGGTGATTATTATATTTATGGTATTGAAACCGGGATAAGCTCTGGCTCTGTGGGCTGTAAAGGCCTTGAAGGAACTTCTCTTCTTTATTTACAGATATGTAATTCGTGTAATTCATACACACTAAAATTGTATTTAAGAATAAAAAATAAAAATCTGCTATGAATAAGATTTAGATTTATACATGATAAGATAAGATGACAAATCTGTCCCATCTACACCTAAAAGAATCTATGACCAGATCAAAACCTCAGTCCCGATGCAACTATCTTAATCCACTTGAGGCTCATATGTCATTCAGTAGCTATAGTCTCCTGTGGCTAGATTTATTCACCCACTGGTCAATATGCAACATGAGACGGGTTAAAAATTATCAAACGCAGATAATCGATTTATGATAGCATTGTAGTCCGCCTTCAGTGCCAGTTACCATTCACCAATGAGGATACATAAAAGCAAACCTCTGAGATTCAAGACCTCCTTGGGAAATTTTCTTAATTATAAGAGGAGAAAAGTTATCCACATAAAAATTCAGAGTTCAATATACTAATCATCTGTTAAAGATCAGGATTAATCAAAACTCTCTTCAAGAAGCCAAGAAAATGAAGAGTTGATTAATCCTGATTTTTAACAGATGGATAGTACTGACTCCCCGAACACCAGTTCATGACTTTTCTTTTAAATATTTCACACACAATATAGATAAAAGAATTTCTAAATAATTGTGCCTACCGGTGACCATCTAACTTTGATGCCTGTGTTGGTGACAGTTCCATCGAAACCAATCTTAGAATGAAGAAATTGTTGCTACTGAAAATTGTCTTGCTATAACTTGGAAAACTGCCAGTTAATTCCTCTAGGAGTACGCTTGTTTGAAGAGTAGGTCCTCCAATGTAAATAGTCAAAACATCCACATGAGCCTCTAAATCTAAAGTTTCAAACTGAGAAAAGAAAATCAAGCTGAAGTAAAGACACAAATTTCTCCTTCATAATTATATTGAAAGATAAATTTCTTAGAAAGTCTTTATCTCAGAAAGTCCACTTATAAACAATTAATAATTGGTTACACTTATATATGTTTGTATACATTCTTACATCCACACAAAGCACCACAGAAGGAAAAGGAAATGAAAGATTATTTTGACTGGAGCAATGTTAATTTCTGAGCTTATTGGCAAAATAGTTGTACAAGCAGAGCATTATCTTGGTAATAACAATACAATGTATGAAGTTAAATCTGCATTTAGTAACAAACCTCAAGTTTTAAAACTTCTCCGGGATCGCCCTCAATGACCCATTGACAGACACTCTTATTTGAATATTCACCCTCAGTGTCAAGTAGTCCACTGTTGTTTTGAAATATTCACGACAATCTGGAAGACAGTAATAATTTTGAAATGTACTTTATGGAGTTAAACATTAATTTTGTTTTGCATATAAGTAGAATCTAAAAACAATCATCAAAAAACATAAATGGCATGATTTGTAAAGATCTAGGTTTACATACGATTATAGGGCTACAGTAGCGTCGATGGGGTGATTAGGTTGCCAGGCTGGGGATCATGAGGTCCTAGGTTAAATCTGACAACCGCCAGGCCTGACATTGTGTTCCTTGGGAAAGACACTCAGCATGAATTTTCCCTACTCAGCCCAGGTGCAAAATGGGTACAAGCAATTGCTTGGGGAGTAAAAACCTGTATCAGACTAGCATCCTGTCCAGAAGGTGATTATTATCACCTGATCTGCTTCACGCTATCGAAACCAGGATAAGCTCGGCTCTATGGGCCGTAATGGCCTTAATTTTATTATTATAGGGCTACCATTTAAAAAAAACATTTCTGGTACTCACTTTCTGACATTATGTCTGAATTTAATTTTTTAATAACATCAATGTCTAAGATCCTTATTTTGATTGTATCAGCCTATCTGTTTGACTGGTTGTCTGTCTGCTTGGCCATTTGACAGTCTGCCTGTCTCTGTCTGTCTGTCTGTGTCTCTCTCCCATCTTAAATTCAATGATAAAACACACACAGCCTTCTGTACAAATTGTCCGATTTATTCATTTTTATCTGTTGATTTACCAATAAAGATCATTATAAACCCTGAACAACATCTTAAAAGTTCCCTTTAAAATCTAAAGAGCTTTAGATCTAATGAAAACTCCACCCACTAATTTCACTTCGATCTAGATTCTAGATCTAGATCTCACGAAAATGTACAGAGATCTAGATCTAGATCTATCTAGAAAATCTAGATCTAGATCTAGATTCTAGATCTAGATCTAGATCTACTTACGATTTGAAAGATGGCGCGAAACTAATTTCATACCTCCCCACAATCCTCTTAACTTTTTACTCAAGGATTTAATTGGCTCTCTAACAATCACATCTTTAGAAGACTCACTAAAAGAATGAACCTGAAATAAAAATGAGGCAACATTTCTTACAATTTACAATTATTTTCATCTGAGTGATCTTCACCAGTCATTAGCTCCATCACATTGCCATCGTCTATTGATGCATTTTCCGTTGCTGCATCGGAAGGAATCTAAAAGGGGGGGGGGGGAAGAGGGAGTAAATCTAATAGCAGTACAATGATGGGCCTTTAATAACATTCTCTTATCAGTGTCACCGCAGAGTTGTTACGGCGCGCAGTAATAAATGAATACATTGTATGTTTGTTTTGTTGTTGATTTTTTAAATAATTAGGCAGTCATATTGACCTAGAATCTAGATGTTCTGTAAGTCCTCTCTTGATTATCTCGCCACTTGTAGAACGAATTTTGTCTGCTCCACTACATACTAATTTAGACTCTTTATCCTTAGGTACATGAAGCAGCGGGGGAGGGGGAGGGTGGGATGAGAAATGTGAGACTTTTTAAGTTTATAAGTTAATTTGAGAGAAATAAAAAATCACCCTCAGGACACGCAGGGGTCCGGCAGATGAAAGGCATACGGTCAGTAGCGGCAGCAATGCGCCAACGCCCTAGCACGTTACTTGACACAGCATTATCTCCTTCCCGATCAGCAATGGGCTCAGATGGTTGCCAGAACCCTTCACATAAGAATTCTTCATCAAAGAATCCATTGTTAAGTTCACTGTGAAAAAAAAAAGTTTGGTCTGTCTCATTCCAGAAATTCGAAGCATGGTTTTATCGTGATTTGTGTTTATATTTATGAAGATGAGATGAGATAAACACCAAATATGTTGGTTCAAAACATGTAATTAAACACATGTACATACTCACACACAAAACACTAACACACACTACACTATATTAGAGAAAAAGAGTAGCAATAGCATACATCAG